>JAQIWE010002884.1:0-12515 GCA_034698565.1 Campodea plusiochaeta | reverse complement strand
CCTCTGCCCCCCCCCCTCCCAAGGAAATAATTTTCGTCGATATTCACGATTATTATATAAACCATTGTCAAGGCAAAATCAATTATTGAGTCATAACTTTTATTACAAAATGACAACTCTATAATACTCTGCAAGATTTGATTTGAAACCATTATATAGTTGCAATTATTATGAACGCATTCTATTGTATTTTTATATAATGATATAATTTTGTTACATTGATATTTAGTATACAGAATATTTGTATGTACATGTATTGCAAGGTTTAAATCTGAAATTATTTTCTTGTTGCATGCCTCATTATATTATATAAATGGTCCATTCTCTTTGTCAATCGCACGGAATATTGACGTTTGAAAATTATATTAATAAGTTATTCAATTTTAATAAATACAAATATTGCATTTACTAACCTACGGCATTGATAATAGCATTATGGGTTCTGTTAAATTAACATATTTATTGTATTAAAGACTTGAAGTTATGTTAATATTTCAACATTTTATAGGAATTTTAAACCTGTAGCCTATTTGTTACTGCGGGAAGCCATCTTTTCCAACACAGATCCCGGTTTACTTTTCTTGTTCTCTATTGTAATCGCTTTCTCAAGAGACCGCTAAGCTGTGTTGGAAAAGATGGCTTCTCGCAGGAAAAAATACCCCCTTAAGGACGTTTCAAAACGAAAACAAATCTTAGTACTTGTATTATTTTTTAACTAAAAACTTTTTCATATGAGAACTTCATGTTTCCTGGTTTTTCTGGGCACTCCATTGACCAACACATTTGATGGAAATTACTGTTGAAGAAAATTATTATCTGACAAATAAAATATTTTTGACAAAATACGTCAGTAAAAAGGGATAAAATATATTTACATGCACAATGTAAATGACATAAATAATACAAAACCAGCAGCTTCTATATGTTATTCGATAATTTCGATTAAAACTCCGTTCTGATGTAGTCTATTATTTATCTGCGTACTTAAAAAGTAAATAAATCAGACAAGTAACAAAGGCGGAAAAATATTTCCATTAAATAAGTATAGATAAGTTGTAGCGCAATTATTATTCTATACTGCACCTTGTAACAAAGGTACTTTATTGACAATGCACAATTATATAATAAAAATATAATACTAGGGAGAGAAAGTGATGGTTGAGTGAAATTAATAATATCGGTAAGTCGAAAATTCATTCCTTTTATACTTCACTCTGTATTATATAATAACCGAAACCTCGGAACCATTGAAACTATGACATGTCCCTGATATTTTTAGTACAATTTGTAATTATATTTTTGATATATTAGGTTGCTACAGGTAATTCAAATGGGAGCAGCACGATGTTTATTATTCCCCAATAATTGAGGACAATAAATTTCTATAAAAGTAGGAATGCATTAAAACATGAAAAAAAAAACTATTTCCTTAAGACTCAGTTTCAGTAAAAAAAAAATAGCCCTGATTCTGCTTAAAATATGGCGTGAAGTGGTTCAGAATTTTTGATATTTTGCAGTCTATATTAACTTTGTAACTAACTGATGCACATTAAATAAAACCCTAAATATGTGATTGCAGTACTTAGATTTTAATTTTATAAGCCCAGAACATGTATATATATAAACTGCTTTATTGACATACTGTTTGACATTACAAATAGCCTTCAGACTCAGTATAATACACATTACTATAATAGTTAAATTTGTTCTTCAATGTTTTTCTTCATGGTGATGATGGTATAGATGATTGTGGAGGATATGTATTGAATCACGTAAGACCGACATGGCAATGAAAGTGGCTTTACTTCTTGGAATGTTGAATCTTTTGAAAAAAAAAATTCAGTTTGAAATTACAGAAATTGTTTAAATTGTTGCAAACTTTTATGCATCTTACCTCTACTGTTTTGAGCGATTTCTATTTTTTTTATGTGTAAACTACATACTAACAATAATGTAATTTGAAATTCTGAATGTTTTTCCCTATGATATAGATCTCGGTATTAATATTTAAGCACAAAATTTGATAGCAATAAAATGTTGCTTTTTTAAAACAAAAATAACAACCTGAATGTAATTCAAATGGGAGCATGTTTATTATTCCCCATCAAAAAGAGGAGAAAATCTCTTCTAATAATGACTCTTAATTTGGGAGTTTGTAATTCTGTTGAAAAAATAACATAACTATTTTGTTGTAATTTCGTTGATATATCGTGGGAACGTCTATTTATTGTTTCTTATGTAGTGTTAATAACTTTGGATTAAATTAATTATTATCTATACACCAAAAATGATAAATGATACAGAATAGGTCAGTTATTAGGTATGGTAGATAATAGACGAACTACCATGTTTAATCTATAGATTTATGATCAAGTTTCAAACATTAAAGAAATAAATTGTAGAATAACATCAATCGATATAAATATTCATCATTAGAAGACAGTTCCGCACATCTGCTAGCATACTGAGCTAACATACTATACCGGTACTCAATTGACACGCTCAATATAACGCCTATATTAAATTATTTAGCATTTCGTAATTAATGTCATGTTACAGAATACAGCGCAATAAGCATAATCATATACGCTGTTCTTGTATAACTTAAACGAATAATCTTGCTGTGTGTGAATTTAAGTTTTATGATACTGATGTGTACAGGTAATTTATGCACTGCTTTTAAGTAATCACTATTATTTTGTACAATTTAAAATTCTCATATCTCAAATACCGTCTTAAAATAGGAAAACCATAACATTATTGCATTAAAAAAATAAAGAATAATAAAATTTTCAGCTCAAGTGGAGTTCATCAATTCCAATGCGCATTTCAACATAATGTTCTTGAAAATTATTCTTAAAAAAGCATTTTGAAAAGAACTTCATTGGATTGAAATATCATTGCTATAAACATGAAAATGGACTTGATAATTAATCTTTAGAAATATGGATTAGGGCACTTCCAACAAAATAAAAAAATGGATTTAATATATTATATTGAAATATATTGAATTATTTACAATTAATTCGAAAGAAATTTTGCCAACTCTCACAATATCAATTTAAATATCAAAGGATATTATAATTATTATACCATAGGATTCAACAGTCCGCAATGGTGGCGCCAGAGGTTAAGCCGATGGGAACCACTCTTTCCGACAGGGGGTCCATACTATTTTATGATTATACATAATAATTATTTTCTTCAACCTGCCAATATTATGTGCCAGTGTGGAATAATTCACGTTTCGTTTGCCATATTCATAAGAACATTTTCAAAACACAATAAGTAGATTCCCCTGTACTTAACATATTTTCCTACTCAGCTTATTATACTTTGAAAATATTTGTATGATAATATAGCAAACGAAAACGTCAATCCAGTTTTTTACTGTGTTTGAAGTGCCCTAATTCATATTTCTGAATATGAATTACCCACAGGAAAGCCCTTGAATCTTCGAAAATTTATTGTAATGGATTTTTATATTTTACTTCTTTTTTTGACAGAGCTCCTGAAGAATCCCACTTTTCTTCAGAAAAATATGGACAAGTTGCAGTTCTAACACTTTATATGTTCCAATGTTGCAGATGAACTTCCTAGTCAGTACTAATACGTCAAGCAGTATTCATCAACATTAACGTAAAAGTTTAATTAGTATAGGACAGCAAATATGACCACTGTTAATGTTAAAGCAAAATTCATGTTAGTATGTTTACTGTTGTTCTGTATTGTTGTTGGATGTTCCACCACTCATAGTATTAACGCTATTGTAAGTAAAAATGAAATGCAAATCATTTTTAAGTTTATAAAAACTCCAAAAGTATCAAACAGTACTGTAACAATATTGTATGATAAATGGCACAGAAATGAGCTTCTAAATTTTCAAACTATTGCTGATTTAAAAAGGAATACGCCCATTAGTAATACTGCGTCTGTGATCATGAATGCTGATTTATTTTATTGGAAATATTCATATCTAAATTTTCCCCGTTTTCACACTGATAGTATTCTTACAGTTATTGAAGAATTAAATTATTTCACAAATAAACGTCGGGAGAGATCGGTTAATAATATATATTTGTACATAACGGATGACATCATGTCTAACTTTCACAATTTGCCACTACATTCTTTGAAACATTTATTTTTCGTTAAAAAGAATAATTTAAAATCCAAACTTCAGCACATTCGCTGGTTCCATTTAGATAAGGGAGGCTCTTCAATGCATTATGTATCTTGGAACGACCTTTTACCCGAAAACAAAAATTATGTCTACAATTTTGGTGAAATACGTAAACTTAATGGTATGCCTATTTTAGTATCGAGTTGCTGTTGTAGATTAGAAGCAATAGAATTTTCATATTTGTGGAGAGACTTTAATTTTTCAATTCAATTCGATCAACTTGATTTTCAAAGAACTGAGTTAACCTGCAATTTCGTAACAGGTTTCAACGGCTTTGAACGAGATGCTGTCTTATACGGTACTAGAGTTATTTTTGATGTGCCCATTGTGTTTTACACACCTTTGCCCAATAAAATATATAGCAACTGGAGACATATCAAAAGTTGTTTTTCGCCATCTGTACTTATTTGCATTGCAGTATCGTCAGTTTTTGTAACACTACTAATTTTAAAAACATCAAAGAAGGAAAGTTATATTGATATTTATTTAGGTTTCACGTTCAGAAGTTTCTTAATAGAGCCTTCAGAAAGACTCAACAGTGATTCTCCAATTGCAAAATTGATTGTTATTTTGTGGTTATTGAGCAGTATGATTATTTCAAACGTATTTACTGCAAAATTCACCGAAAAAGCTGTTGTCGTAGATGTAGAAAAAACGGCCGAGAAATTGTGCGAATTAATATCCATGAATTACACAATTTACACCGATTTAGGATTAGACTCTCACATGAATCGGAAGGGTAATAATTGCCACAAAAAATTGAGTGAAAGAGTAATCGGTAATCAGGACGGAAATTTTCGATTTTGGCAACTCGCATTAGGTAAATACAAACATACCGCTTTTATAACTAACGAAGATCGTGGTAGACCAGCAATTGCCGGGAAATATACAGATGATTTCGGTAAACCAATGTTTCAATCACATCCTACAGATTTAACTAAAGCACTACTTTGCATAAGAGTTTATTTTCCGATACTATACGATCCGTTTGATCGATCTTTGGGTCGGATGATAGCAGCAGGACTCCGAAATCATCAGTTTCAAAGGAAATTAGATGATTTAGAGCTCCAAAGAGTTCGTGAAAGAAGTTGGAAATATAGTTCTGGGAGTTCCAGCACTTCAGCTGATAGTATGTTTACATTTAAAAGTCTTAGAAGCTCATTTTTAATGTTTTTCTACCTCACTGTATTTTCAGTTATTGTATTTTTTCTAGAATTGATTAAATTAAAAGTGAGCCAAATGTGTTAGTACACAAAAATATTCTGAATGTGATTCTTCTGTTCTCTTCTCAATTTTGTTAAAAAATTTTAAAGCAGTGTTCAGATTATATAAGCCTTTTAATTTTTGTTTTTTTATTATTTAATATTGTTTTTATTTAAATGATTAGAAGCTTGCAAAGGAATTATAAATGAAATGATTTAACTGACAAACTACTTTGCACTGGAAAAATAAATTAAGAACAAGAAAAATTTCGGTCCAAGTGGAACTCAAAACCACGATCAAAATTTTTTTTTGTTCCTAATTTATTTTTCCAATGCAAAGTAGTTAGTCTGTTAAATCATTTCATTTATAATTTAACATTGCTTAAACCTTAAACTGTATAATATTATTATCTATAAAAAATATCTCATAATTTGAAAAAAAATTCCGAAAAAAATATTTGTATGTATTTGTCATCGATTTTTATATCACAAAATGGTAACTGCTACACGTGTGACCTTCTCTCTTAATAATATATAAGAAGAATAAAATTATTGATTTCTGAAGGAGCTTATTATTTTTGCCATGTCATTACAGTACTCTTTCTGATCAATCTTATAAAATGAGTAAAATGATAATATTAAAGCAAATTTACGTTTGAAATAATGAAAATTTAATTATAATTAAGTAAATAATAATGTAACACAAGGTAAGATATTGGTTATCATATTCAAGAAATCAGAATAATGATGTTTCAATGACTAATTTCTAGTGGTCATCACTCACGAAAAATATTTTTTTATGAAAGTAAATTTTGAAATGTGCTTATATATGAAAAAAAGTTTGGCAACGAGCATACTTATTCCCATTTGAAAAATTGAAGCAACACAACTTTAATCACTCAAAATATTTTAAAATGCCTAAAAAAAGAGAAGTGAAAGATTATCTGGCTTGACGTTTGAAAAAATTGCTCGCGATTTGAAAAGATTTTTATTTGACCATAATCCTGTATTCTGTAACTACTACAGGTTCAAGTATTTAAAATAATAATATTATATTCGTGACTTGTATAAACAATGTAATTTCTTTACTTTTAAGAATATCTCTATCATCACAATGTTAAAAATTTGTTATGATTCGCTTTTTGAGTGACACAAAGTCATATTATTTTGGTATTAATAAATTCTCTGAAAATGTAAGAAATTCTCGACAGTGTCCATTAATAATTGTACGTAAATTCAAATCAGAATTCTACAGAAAATCGTGAAAACACATAACTGTAAAATTATTTAATTCATTACCAAAGTATATTGACTTTATTGGCACTGTAATAAAGGTTTTTTGAATTTGAATTAAAAGAAAATTGCTCTTTTATGCTACAAAAGAAACTGATGCTTTTGATGAATGCATTGATACAGTAAAAATTCAAATTAATTACGAAATAGTGAAAAGTTCGAATTTTCGAATCGGAGGAGCAAGTTTATTTGTCTTGTATTTCATAGCGTGGTTATAATGATGTAATAGTTTGCAAATTGATTACAAATCGTTTTACTGTATACTGTTCAATATCAAGTGTTCTTTAATAAACTAGGGAAATCAGTCAGCTCAATCAAATATATTTCAGATATTGATATCAAAAGTTTCTTTCAAACTTTATATTATGCTGAGAATTTAGTGAAGATAAATTTTGAACTGATTCATGTTTCTGATGTTTATTTGCAGAGCCTAACAGGAAAATACTGTCACTGTAATCGTGAACTGTACGATAACTGAGAATATCAATGCAATTTGGGTTACACAAATCTTATCTTCAAGGTTTTAAAAACAAAACAAGACCACCCAACCAATGTTGTAAACGCTCAATCACTATCTATGTTTCTGCCCAAGCATACAGCATGGGATTCAAAATAATGCATAACGAAACTTGGCCGATTTAGTAGCTTATACGGCAATCAGAATATTTTTATCCTATTAAAAAAATTATATTTCCTTATTTTTTTTAATTTTCCTTTTATTGAAGAATATATACCTTAAAATTCTTTTGTTGTAATTTCATAGCCAGCGTCTATAGTTATTGTCTCTTTTTCCGATTAATAACTTTGGAACTAATTAATTACATTAAGATAAATGATACAGAATAGGTCAGGTATTAGATCATAATCGAAATAGCGTATTTATTGTCAATCTAATATATACTAGATTCATCAATCAAATTTCAAACATCAAAGACGTAAATAGTAGAATATCAATCAATAAATAATAATAATCATAATAAGACAGTTCTGCGCATCTGCTGGAATGTTGAGCTACTATACAATTAACATCTGTGCTACTATACAATTAACATCACGGTAAAGCCTGTATAAATTATATACCATTCTGTAATTAATGAGATAGGCGCCACCCAGCTCAATACTATGTAACAGTATTTACTCATATACAACGCAATAAGCTTAAAATAATCATATTTTATTCTTGTAGCTTAAATGAATGTTCTGTGTGAGTTCAAGTTTTATGTTTGATGTACAGGTAATTTATGCACTGAATTCTTTAAAGGAAAATCCATTTTAAATTATTATATTAGTATAGAGGTGCTACTATAATAAAATAAACTGTAAAAAAACTATATTGTATAGAAAAATTAAATCAAAATAATAAAAAAAATTGTTCAAGTGGGTTGATCAACTTTAGCGAGTATTTTAATATACTGTTCTTGAGAATTTCCATATTCAGATAATAATCTTTGAAAAAAAAAATGCAATCTCAGAGAAAAAAAACTGGATTAAGATATTGGTAATTTTTAGATAGAAAAGGATAAAATATTTTACAGAAATAGTTTCCTAGATTTTTCACGAATATGCTAATGGAGTTGATAATTCATCTTCCGAAATATGTATCAGACTACTTCAAACCTAATAAAAAATTGTATTGACGTTTCGTTTGCAGTATGTCACAAACATTTTCACAATACAATTAAAAATGTGTCTGATAATATCGCAAAAAACGCCAATCCATTTTTTATTTTTTGAAGTGGTCTAATTTATATTTCTGAAGACGCATTATCAATAAGAAATCCACTGAATATCTAAAAATCTGTGGTAATCTAGTTTTTATTTTTCTAATTTTTATTTGACCGAGCTCATCAGACACATCTCACTTCTCGGACAATTTAGCAATTGCTATACACGTTGAATGTGATGATCATCATCGAAAAGTTAATTCATCAATATGAGTCCTACAAATATGTAATTACAGTAGTATAGTATACATGATTATTGCTAATGCTACAGCAAAACTGACTCGTGGCGATATGTTTAGTATTATTCTATTTTGTTATTGTATATTCCTCTACAGCACATGCTATTAGTGCTGTTTTAAGTTGTAAGTAGAAAATGGAGTTTTATATTTTACTAATTTTCTTTTGACAGAGCTCCAATACACCTCACTTTCTTCAGAAAAATATGGAAAATTTAGCAATTGCCACACGTTGAATGATCTTATAGCTAGAGGAATTTTCTTCTCAGTACTGGTGATGAGCATCAAAATGTCAATTAATCAATATTAACCCATCAAATGTTTAATTACTGTAGCACAGGAAACATGAATATTTTTAATGTTAAAACAAAACTCATGCTGGTATGTTTAGTGTTGTTCTATTTGGTTGTTGTATGTTCTTCCATGAATGATATTTGTGCTGTTGTAAGTAAAAATGGTACTATTGTACAGTTCACTCTGAAGTTCATAAAATCACCAAAAGTATCAAATAGCACTGTTGTAATATTGTATAATAAATGGAACAGAAATGAGCTTCTAAATTTTCAAACCATTGCTGACTTAAAAAGGAATACCCCCAGTAATACCGCTTCTCTGGTAATGTACGCAAATTTATTTTATTGGAAATATCCATATCTAAATTTTCCTCGTTTTCACACTGATAGTACTCTTACTGTTATTGAAGAATTAAATTATTTCACAAATAAACGGCGGGAAAGATCGGTTAATAATGTATATTTGTACATAGCAAATGATATCAAGACTAACTTGCACAATTTGCCACTACATTCTTTGAAACATTTGTTTTTCGTTAATAAGAATAATTTAAAATCCAAACTTCAGCACATTCACTGGTTCTACTTAGATAACGGAAAATATGCTATTAATGATGTATCATGGAACGATCTTTTACCTGAAAGTGCAAATTATGTTTACAATTTAGACGAAATACGTAAACTTAACGGTAAACCACTTTTAGTTTCGAGTTGCTGTTGTAGTTTAGACGACATAGAATTTTCGTATTTGCTGAGGGACTTTAATTTTTCTATTCAATACGACGAATATGCTTTTTGGAGAACTGAGTTAACCTGCAATTTTTTAAAAGCCATCAATGGATACGAACGCGATGGTGTTTTACACGGTACTAGAGTTATTTTTGATGTGCCAATAGTTTTTTATACTCCTTTGCCCAATAAAATATATAGCAATTGGAGACATCTTCAAAGTTGTTTTTCGCCATCTGTACTTATTTGCATTTTAATATCGTCACTTTTTGTAACATTACTGATCTTAAAAACTTCAGAGAAGGAAAGTTTCGTTGATATTTATTTAGGTTTCACATTCAGAAGTTTCTTAATAGAATCTCCAGAAAGACTCAACAGCGATTCTGCTATAGGAAAATGTATCGTTATCTTATGGTTACTGAGTAGTATGATTATATCAAACATATTTACAGCAAAATTTACAGAAAAAGCTGTAGTCGTAGACGAAGAAAAAACAGCAGAGAATCTATGCGAATTAATTTCGATGAACTATACGATTTACACTGATATAGAATTAGGCCGTCGCTCTTATATGAATCGAGAGGATACTAACTGTCACAAGAAATTGAGTGAAAGAGTAATCGGTAACCAGAACGGAAATGATCAATTTCGTCAACTGGCATTCGGCAAAAATACACATACCGCTTTTATAACTCCCGAAGACCGCGGCAGACCTGCAATAGCAAATAACTATACTGATGATTACGGTAAACCAATGTTCCGATCACATCCTACAGAATTTTCTAAGGTGCTACTTTGCATGAGAGTTTATTTTCCGATCTTATACGATCCCTTTGATCGATCTTTGGGTCGAATGATTGCTGCAGGACTTCGAAATCATCAGTTTCAAAGGCGATTAGATGACTTAGAACTCAAAAGAGTTCACGAGAGAAGTCGAAGTTACAGTTCACAAAGATCAGCTTCAAGTGATGGTATGTTTACATTTAAAAGTCTTAGAAGCTCATTTTTATTGTTTTTCTATCTCACTGGATTTTCAGTTATTTTATTTTTTCTGGAATTGATTAAATTAAAAGTGAACCAAATGTGTTAGTCAACAAAAATATTCTGAATGTGATTCTTCTATTCTCTTAACTCAATTTTGCTTAAAATTTTTGTAAAGCAGTGTTCAAATTTCATCAGTCTTTAATTGTTGTTATACATGTATTTAATATTTCTTGAACCTTAAACTGTATATACATGTAATATTATTATCTATAAGAAAATATGTCAGAATTTAAATGTTTTTTCCAAGAAAAATATTTATATGCATTTGTCATTGATTTTTATATCACACAATGGTAACTCCTAAACACGTGTGGCCTTGTACTAATAATATATAAGAAGAATAAAATTATTGATTTCAGAAGGAGCTTATTATTTGTTATGCGATTATGATAAATACTCTTTCTGATTAATCTTATAAAATCAGTAAAATCGTAATAATGAAGCAAATGTATACGTTTGAAATATGAAAATTTAATTATAATTAAGTAAATAATAATGCAATCACAAGGTAAAATATTATTTATCATATTATTAACGAAATCAGAATAATGATATTTCAATGACTAATTTCCAGTTTTCATCACTCACGAAAGATCATTTTTTATGAAAGTTGATTTTAAAAGGTACTTATAAACATGGGCAACGAGCATACCTATTCCTATTAGAAAATTGAAGCAACACAATTTTAATCTCACAAAATAATTATTATACAAGATGTCTAAAAGAAGAGAAGTTAAATCATTATTGATTCAACTTATAGAAATTGTTGTCAATGTGCTGAAAAATTCCATCCACATTCTTCACAATCACGCCAATACACAAATGTAAAAAATCAAATTTTATTCATAGTTCTCATAGTGACGTCATAGAATTTCAACTTCTTCATTTTTGGATCTACAACTTCAAGATTTAAATATGTTAAACTTTGAAATAGTTTAAAGCAATATCCGAAGTTTAAAAAGACATCCATTTTTTAGTTTTTGTGTATTTATTTTTCAAAGTGGAATAATTTCCCGTTTGTTTGTACAGCTCGGTGAAGAAAGATTCACCGACCTGTACAAAGTAATGGGATATTCTTACGCTTTGAAAAATAAATACGCAAAAACGACCAAATGGATTTTCTCCCCAGATTCTGAATATTATATTAATCAATAAAAATAGAGGTAACCATGAATTTATTTGCAAATAAATTGTATATTTACAAGAACTCTGCTACTGACTTTAACGTTATTTTTTTTCTATTATCATTACAATTTTGACTGCTCAATACTTTCATTAATTAGTTAAGATTAATAACACTATTCCATCCACATTCTGCACAAATATATACACGACAGAATGAAATATTTTATTGTAACTCCTAATTTGATATTTTTATTCTGTGGCATCTGTCAATTTACATTACGTAAGCAGACTGTGTACTATGGAAATAAACATGTACTCTCTCTAATACTTTAAGATTACTGACAAATGACTATGGAAGTCAGATCTAGATTTACGATCAACCTTCAAAAATAAAGACATTGACAAGAACAATTATTAAAGCGTAATGGAAATAAATACAATGAAAATAAATATATACTGACATACCTGACATAGTAAATATATATATATATATATATATATATATATATTTGCCCTTAAGAGTCCGCCTCCCAGAATCAACGTTGGGTTTCTGCATAGGGAATCTCATGTTATATCCAAAACTATTTTAATGCTATACATTTTCAAAGCAATTATGTAGTGTTTGGTATCATTGGATTCAGGATGACGTTTTTTATTCTTATATCTTTCCAAAATTTTAATTAGTA
>JAQIWE010002883.1:0-12515 GCA_034698565.1 Campodea plusiochaeta | reverse complement strand
ACGTGATCCCACGCACACGTACAAACGACAAGACGTTTTGTTTTGAAGGTAGAAAAGTTGTTGAACAGTTCAAGTTTTTGTTATGTACCCTGCTAACACCATTTGCGAAGATTACTCCTATCAGTATCTAGCATACATTGTATAGTAGTAGTAAGGATCAGAGAGACGTTTACATGAGATACTCTCAGCTGTTTGAGTGTTGATATTTCAAGTGTTTGAGGAAGTGTTCTAAGAGTGAGAGTTATAAATCACTTAGCAGAAAGATGTAAGTGGACTCATCTCATATTATGTACTTTTAGTTTTTCATTCAGCAAATTTAATCCTGAGCGTTTGTTTTATTATAATGGAGGAATAAGAGGATATTTCCTGTAGATGCTGTTGAATTGCATTTGTTTTAAATTTATTCATTGTTGTATTTATGTTCAGTTTAAATGTAGTAAACCATTTCGGGTACTATGAAGTTAGCCCCACGTAAGAATCAATGTGGGGATAACTTTGTTGTGTGACCATATGGGCCTTTAGCCCCAAACATAATTTCGGTATATTTATTAGATCTGGGTCTTTGTTTCAGGTTTTAGCTTTGGTTAGTATTATTTAAAGTTATATCTTCAGTTTGATGTCAGGTTAGGATTATGTCATATTTAATTTTTTCCAAAAAAGTCCCTTCTACAAACCCTAATTTAATCTGACCTTAAGAACCAAACCTATAATCCTCATTTAACCAGAGCTAAATCTGGCATAATGTACCATAATAAAATTTAAAGAAATTTTCTACTTTTTGACAACCTTTTGTGGCAACTTCGCTAAATAAAAAATTGTAATTTGAAATTATAGGCCTACTGTTTATTATTGTGTGTATATTGGATAATTATAAATATATAATAATAATAATAGCCTAATGGCTAACTTCATAGTACGACGATATTATAGGCCAGCCCTACATTGTGACAGGAACGTGGCTGCGAGTGTGGGGTCCTGGGGTCACATGCTGTAATGGTGTCCCCATTCACAATAAATTATTGCTAATTTTGAAATGGGCAACTGAAAAAAACTTCAATTCCTAAAAATGTTCTTTATAAATGCAAAGAATTAGAATTTATGCTTAACTCATTAGCGAGGGCTTAAAGGCCTATTATTTTTCAGCGGGAAGTCCCGATTTCCAACATAGATTAAAGGTCTCTTGAGAATCGAGTACAATAGAGAACAAAGAAAGTGAAACTGGACTTGTGTGTTGGAAAATGGTACGTCATGCTGAAAATTTTTACAGGTTTAAGCCCTCGTATATTAATGTCTTCCGGGGCCCAGGGGCACCGCCCCGATTGCCCCGGCGTAGTTACGCCCCTGCAATGTTAGCCCAACATTCAGACAGGCCTTCCAGAGAAGACTATAGACCTAGGCCACTGTACATTTTGAGACCCCTTTAGATAGGTCGATAACGTCGAAGACCTTAAGAGCGAAGTAAGCGAACGCCACCATTGTTGGTGCGAGAAAGTAAAATTTTGGCTACTAATATTCTGAGCAAATTTTTCATATACTTTTTCTAATATATTTAGTTTTTATTACTTTAACTTCCGTTTCTTTTATATATTTTCGTTTTTCCTTTTTCTTTCTTCTTTTTTGAGGTCCCTAGAAAGATGAGGCCAGTGCCACAATGACCCTCCTGCCCCTCCCCCCTCTGATAGCCTCTTGCATTCAGACGCATTACCTCTTATGTAGTGGGGCTTACTTCTGCAACTCAGTTTTGGCCATTATGATTCTAGATTTCTAGTGTCAAAGTAATGTGTTAATTTGGATTAGATTAACTAAGTGGTATTTCATTGGCTAAAAGTTTACCCAACAAAATGAAACTTGACTTTCATACCATCGAAATCTGGACACTGGTACTAATACCATTTTTTATAATAGTGATTGCTTTTGTGTTATGAGTAATGAAAAATATTTTTAACGCACCGAAATTGTATTAATATTTCCCATAATGCACATAGTAGTAAATACCTCATTATTATGTCGAATACATTTCGTAACATATACATTCCCATCAATAATTTTATTTCTTAGGCATTTTCGTTTTATACATGTTGAAGGGATTTTTTTAGGGGGTTTCAGGTTGGATTACATCTTTGCCAGTTCATTATTCGGAATGTAGTTTAAAATTAAATAGACCTAACCTTAAACCTAGCCTGATCTGATCATACGAAACCCTAAAATCTTTGCAAAATGTATAGTACCGTGCTCCAAAACAATTCAACATCAAAATGAGTAGGCCTACAGGGAGAAGTGATATAATAATTTTAATAATGAATTATTTTTAATGTTTTAATTTAACGGTAATTGTTGTTATATCTTCATATTAGTCACCATGAATGAAGTTACTTGTTGTTGAAACGGGAACGTTGTTGTTGTGCTTCCTTTTTCCTCAACATTTTTAGTTAAAAACACAAGAATCTAATTCCTTGATTTCTTTACCAAACCGGTACATTTATATGCGTAATAGCACTAAAATGAAGAAGTGTGACTGTTTTAATTAAATGGTGTGGAATCATTTTAATCTTAACTTCTGCTTCAGTTGGTACTTAGAAGAATCTTCCAACCATTACTTCCGCACAAAAAAGTACTTTGTCTTTTTTGAAATTTGTAAGGAAATATTTTAACTTCGTACATTTATTTATTTAAATTATCAGAATTTCCTTCTAGTTTTGCATAATACAGTTTCGTCGTTCAAAATGAATAACATCCTACTGTTTTTGTTTGTAACGTTCTAACCTTGGTTTTTTATTGCCAATTGAAGATTACTCATTTTTCGTGTACTAAATACCATGATGAGTAAGTTACTCTTCTGGTATAATATAATTCTTCAATGACTAATCGCTTGAGTGGATTTGTGATTTGCTAGTTAATTATTCAATTTAATGCATTTTTACCTTATCCCAGATTAATTTGTTGGGGTTATTGTAAATTGCAGTTAGAAAGCTTTTGGTGTAAGCATGACCTGAATTTCCTGTGTAAAAAAGTATTCTCGCATCGATACACCTGATGAATTGGAGCTTTTCTTAATTTCTATAGTGTCAGTTTGGTGCAATTTTCATTACACAAACGGCTTTATAATAGTGGCAGTAATTATTGAATTCCCTTAGAAAATGATGATATGCCGTGATTTGTAGTTGAAACAGGTTTAGAGATAAAAAAAAAAGTAATTTTCTTCCTGCAATTTATTCATTATCTGAGCTTCAAACTTCTCGACACTTTTATTTTTATCTACTTGTTTTTAAAAGGTTAATTTATAAAAAAAAATCAATGGACGTACGAGAGTTTACCAGCTACGGCGAAATGGAAATGCCACCGTTTTGCTCTTGCTATAGAGACTATTGTTTGTATACTATAAACTATGCATGTACACGTTTTGTCAAATTGGAAAGTCGATAAAATTTAAATCTGAAGGCAAAAGTAAATAGTATAATTTAGAAATCGTGATTTCTACAATACGAGTTGAGAACGGTATTTTTTTTAGGTATACCGTAATCTATGTACGTTACATTAAGATCTTAGAATAAATGTCATTTGTAAAATAAAAACATCTCTTTGATGTGTAAGGACCACGAGGTAAGAGAGAGAAAATGTTTGGAAACTACGATGTTTACAAAAGTTAACGAACTTTGTGGCCAAAAATAGGTACCACGCACCTTCTTTGTATATTTTCACAAACTCTATAACATCCTTTTCCGTACTAAACTTTATGTTCAAAAGAAACACCTCGTAAATTAGGAGCATCCCCAATGTGCAAATATCGTTCGAATTTCTTTTATCTGAAATTTATTATTTGCACAGAATGTAACCACTTTTTACTTTCGTCTTAGGAATTGAGTAGTAGCCTACCACTTTTCAATTATTGTTTTAATATGATGTGTTATTCATAAAATCAGATCAAGAAAATGTATACGATAACCATTATTAACAGTAGTAAATAAGAAGGACTACAAACATACTGAATAAGTAAATATTTTTCTAAGTTTCTATATATCATTTTAATTTATTGACTGAATTCGAATTATACGAAACTTTGGTTTACGTTGATACAATGGACGAAGCGGCGTATAAATCAAAGCTTCTAAAGTAACAACACCAGCCATTGCCCACATCATGGAAACGTATCAGACGTTAATCGAAATAGGAGTTGGCAAAATTAATGTATCGTAGTATAAGAATAAGAGACCCAAGTAACAAATCTTTAAAAACCTTTTAACTAAACAGTAATCAATACTGATTAATTAACCGAACTTTGTAATATCTACGCTCACACTCTCCTGATTAATACAACATGTATATATCGATGTCACCATTCTAATTTTATACAGAATAAATGTACTCTTAAAATAAGACTGCCCATTGTTTAATATTATTTATATGATGCTATTTAGAATTCTGCATATAAAGCAAGTTCTTATTGATAGATATTTCATTTCAAACTATTAAATGGTAATGGTAAATATATAGTGTGAAGGCTATTACAGAACTATAATTATTAAGCATATAGTGTAAACTTAATTACAATATTTCAACAATTTCTGTTACTGGTACTCAAGTCCATTAATATAGTTTTATATATCCGAGTTACAGTGCGTATAGGTATTCTTATTTTATCTGACCATTTCTAATCTAAACCTGACAGCAAGACAGCTAAATTTCCTTAGATAAAAGGTTATAAATAGAGAAAATCCAGTATAGTGAAACCTCATAAAACCCCTTTTGTTGAAAAGTAACGCATTTTCTAAAGCAGTATTTGGGGTGTAAGGTTGAATATTAAATTTATTCGGAAGAAGGGAAGATGTGAAAAAATCATGGAAGTGGAAAGGACAGAAAAGAGGAAGTCCGTGAAGCGTAGAGAACACTGATCCCTCCACAGGAGGACTGCTCGCTCACACACACATAATAGATTTGGGAGAGTTTGAAACATTTAGTTCTTTCCAAAATAAGTGATAGTTTTTTTTTCATCAGTGCTGTTTCAAGTAGTAAGCGAGTGATAGATTAGTATGTGTGTGTGTTGATGTGATTAAGGAAGTGGGTTGATGGGTAGTGACTAGTGAACCCCCCTTCCTTCCTCCTCACCTCCTCCTCCTTCTTTTAAAAGCTCATCTTTAATTCTCATCATGTGAAGAGATAATGGAAGTTTGGTTACTTTTTTCCTCCATTTGTTAAATAAGTTGTTTTTCTACTCATTTTGAAGGACATCCATCAACGTTAAAGTGCGACCGAATTAAAAGATCATCAGAATGTGTGGATGTAGATTTGTGGACCAATGAGGTGCTTTCAGTCATATTAGTATATAATTCTTAGAAATATTTTCAGGAGGATTTTAGTTTTCAGGATTAATTATTAAGTATGATAGTTTGTTAGTAGAAGTAATTTTTTTTTATTCCAGGTTGTCAATAGCTTATGGAGTGTTCATAAACTGTAGAATATTTTTATATTATATATACAAATTTTTTATATATAATGATATATAATAGAGAAAAGAGGCCTACTTTCCATTTCTAAAACTCGCCTCGAAATTAATTTACATATTGTAACTCACAACGATTACGTACTTTTTAACTTTAATTAAAATTTTCAGTATTATTTTGTGAAGTTTTTATCTGTTAATGCCTTAGTGGAAGCAGGTGCGGAAGCATCTGATCCCCGAGTTGTATGTATGCTGATTCTCTGGGAAGAGTAACTCACAGATTTCCATTCTCTTTTGTTATGAGATTACTCAATGCTCGTATGTGGTATATTAATCTTACAGAATACAGATGTGTTTTGTTATACAAATGGTATCAATTTTCGTCACAATCTTTACTTTCCTCCATCCCCGAAATCTAATGAAAAAGAAAGAAATTAGGGGGAGGGAGGGGGTTATAAATCTTATGTTGGAAATTGATACCTTCCTATGATTTTAGAATATTTTAAATTATTGATATTATACTAACAAGTTTGGTTGATGTAATATTATTATTTATACGTTATTTTCGATTTTTTGCTTTATATTATAAGTTGAGAACATCGATACAAGGATCCGAAATACGATTACCCTTGCTTGGATCCGAAATACGATTACCCTTGCTTTATATGCTAATATTATTTTTATAATTTTATTAGCGCCATATTATGTTGCTGCAATATTTTTTATCATAGTACCAGTTAACTGCCATGCTATATGTTTTCTTTTTCCTGTTTTATTTCAGTAGCCTTCAGTTTACGCATAAAGTTCTTTGGATGTAGCTACAAACAGTTTCAAAAATATGACAAATTCGCAGGTATTTCAACATTAATTTTGCTTGCAATTTTGGGTGCATATTTAAAATATAACTACTCCCCACTTTCATTTACTATTTATTTTCTTGGTACTTAATAATATAAATCTTTTCAAAAGCAAATGTGTAACCTATGGCATCATTCATTACATGCAAGTAGAAGAAGTTACAGTAATGTGCACATGGAGTATAGGCCTATGTATTAGATTACGATGTTAAAAGATCTCTGGTTTCGGGCATCGAATTTCTTCACGGTCGTTCGTTATGACTTATGATCCTATAAAGTGTTTCTAGAATGCCACATCCCAAAGGGATCAATTAGATCGCAACTCAATGATACTCAGTTCACATTCAAAGGCAATTTTAAACTTCAGGCATTTTTAAATATTTCCTGCCTTGTACAATAAGTTTACTTCATTATGCGTTAAATGTGAAACTAATACATTTGAACACGAGGAGCGAGTTTCACTTATTTCCGTATTGACTAAATTGAAGTAAAGATTATTTTTATTATAACACTAAATTGCCTTCTAATTGGAATTTCTGCATTAACGAATACGTGAAGCAGGCCTATATAAGTCATCGGAAACAATTAAATTTTAATTCCTCAAACGAGTATTATTATTACCTGAGGAAGATTAATTTAGTGTTCAAATAATTTATTCGTTTCTCGTAAATAGTCGTGTCGTTATTTATCTGTCAACAAAATATATTCCTCAAACAAACCAAAATGCAAATATTATAGTTTATAAAGGATTCCTAATATGTATTTTATAAATTCAGTTATATAATAATGATAGTAACCAGAGATGTAAAACAAATTAACTACCGTAATATTGAGCGAAACTTCTTCTAACAAGATTATGTATAGACACGAAATACCGAATAAAAATATAAGGCAGATGCCGATTTTTTCCTGAGAATCTCAAAAGCAAATAAAGAAACACATCTCAATTAATGTAGTTGGAATTCCGCAGTTATTTTACAGCCAAGAAAAATAGTGTTTCTTGAAAATAATGAAAGTGGGATAGTAATATATTAAAATTTTTAGTTGAAATGCATGGCTTGCTTATTTATTATTGCATGGTATTTTTTGCCTTACAAGAAAAAAAAAATAATACAATACATAAAGTTACAAACATATATATAGGCTAAAGGTAAGAGGTTCATTTTAATTCTAGCTCGCATTTCGTGGTGTTCGACAGTCCAAGTACCGTCATGTGTACGCAAGTCCAGCCAAAAAAGACAAATGCTACGACAACGTGAAAATAACCAGAAGTACTCACGATGCCCAATTTTGTGCCATTAATCCAAAATTCCTAGCTATTGTTACAGAAGTTGCGGGAGGAGGAACCTTCATTGTTCTGCCAATAGAAAAGGTAATTAAGTCCTTTAGCTTATTATTATAAAGTCTCTATAAAATTCTCCACCGTCATCGTCGATAATTGCATGAATCTTGCATGCCATGAAGTCATTACGAATTATGAGTTTATTTATGACTTTGAGATCTTGATTCTTATTTATAACGAGGTTTGGAGATACTTGAACAGTAATTCAGTAATGTAGCGTATCATGAATCTATATAGTGTTGTTGATTTCTGAGTCCCTGAAGTTAAAGTATATTACTGTATTTAAAAGCGTTTGATGTTAAATATCTTATATAGTTAGTTTTAATAATACGTCACTGTTTTTCATTTTTATTCGTATTGAAGTAAATATCTAATTATTTATTCGTTTTTAATTTTTTTTCCTTTTGTAAGCTGTTTCAATTTCAGTTTCACCTTAAGTAAATTTTACTTGGGAAGCTAGACTTACCTTGCTTTCCATCAGCCAAGTTCTTTAGTTATGAAATGCGTGATGTTATACGTTAAGCATTAAGAGAAATGTTATTTTAGTTTCATGTTTCACTTTATCGGCGTTACTTTTGACGTCGTGTGATGTTCTTAATTTAAATACTGCTAAACATTTTGATAAATACGTTCTTACATTTCTAGTTTAAAAATATGATATTCTTTTCTGTATCGAACTGCTACTAAACAAAATACGTAATATTTTACGTAAAAGAAGTGAAGATTCAAAGCATGTGCAATTTTTTTTTGAAGCTCTCCAATGATGCGTGATATAAGAATATATCATGTGTAATGGATGTAAGAATTCTTTTGAGTAGAAAACGTCAAAATTCCTTCATAGGATTTTTCATTTTTGCTTTATTGCCTTCCCTTTTTCTTTTGTTTCTTTCTTAATATCGCTAGTATATGTGTCAGGTATAAAAGCATTAGATTGTACTGTATACCAGGAATTGGCAAAGTAAATAAGCAACTGTGTATCAGCGAACAAGTATTGCAAATTAAACTTTTTATATATAAAATTTTGCGTGAATATAAAACGTACGGAATATCAAAATTCAAAATTGTACAATATTTTTTTTATGTTTTCAGTGATGAAATGGCCTTTTTGTTATAAAATTTGTCGGTGATTATGGGAATATATAAAATACATTTACAAAAAATAATTAAATGTTACATCATGAAAAATATATATCTATATTTTTTTATATTTTTTTTGCTGTTTAGAGTGGGAGAGTTGATTACAATGTAAGTAAAGTAACAGGACATAAAGGACCAGTATTAGACATCAAGTGGAATCCATTCAATGATAATATTATTGCTTCATCTTCAGAAGATTGTACGGTTAGTATTATAATGAATTGTTAAAATGTATTTTTGTGGTTCAAGTTATGTCAATAATGTATTCATTTCATCAAGATGATTTTTCATTGCAAACTGCTGTCTTAATTAATTTTATGTTACTAAATTTTATTTCAATTATGTGCAGCTAATCTTAAATATTTTTGTTTTTTTTCTGCCTCAATGACCTGAGCAAAATTTCAGAGAAACAGAAATAACTGAAACTGAGAAAATTAATAAAAATTGTATCCGGTGATGTACCATAACTGAATAAGCTTTAAAACATGACACTTTTTTTTTATTCCTTTTTGTTTTTATAATTATGGCATTTGAAGACATCAGTTAGATTTTTTTTGGTTCAAATTATGAATTTTAGTTTTTGTTTGGTTCGTTGCCAATGCAGATGCAAGTTCCATTTTATAGGGAAAAAAATCAGCATTCTTTTATGGTACACCATTGGATTGAAATTAATTATTACTCCAAGGAAAATATAAGCTTTAGTTATGGAATAATGGAGTTGTAGTACAGTATTTATAAATTGTCTTATTGTGTAGAGACCTAATTTTTTATTGTTAGTAATTTCATCTTCTTTTCATTCCCTTGATTTTGTTAAACATTGTAAGAACCACACATTATTACATAATACTTTATATTGTGATTCAAGATATGAGTTTGACTGTAATGCATGTAAATGAAATGCTGTCACACAAATAAGATTTATATAACATGAAGTATCTTTCTGAATGTATATGATTGTGAATAAATGATTTAATATTTTATTCTCTTTACTAGATAAAACTGTGGCATATTCCTGATGGAGGTTTAAATGTTAATTTGAATGATTGGTTAATAGATCTTCATGGACACAGAAAAAGGGTTGGATACATTGAATGGCATCCAACAGCTGAAAATATACTCGTCAGTGCAGGATATGATTACTTGGTAGGTTAAAAGGAGTTTGCAAATGTTCTTTGGTGTTTCTTGAACAAACTGGTTTCTCACATTTTGGTTATAAATTCTGTAGTACCAATATATTCTTTTTTTATCTTAATTTTTTTTTCCAAATACAACTTATAATAATGTTCTGGAATAAATTTGCAGTGATTTAATGCATACAAATATGAAAAAAATATTTTTCAATTCAAACATGACTTTGACAAATTATTTTAGAATAAAACAAATGTACAAAAATATATATTTGTTTTATAATATCCAAGATTACTTACGAGTGAAAACCTATCATAAATAATTATTAAAGTATGCAAGGGAATAATATTAAATACGATGAAAATAAATAGACATACATCTTACCCGTACATAGTAAATGAATTAATAATTTTGAATTAAATGAAAACCTATTGTTAATATAATAAACTTTTTTCCTAGATTATTGTATGGAACATCAGCAAAGGAACAACTGTAAATATAATTGATTGCCATCCAGATGTTATTTATTCCATGTCATTCAACAGAGATGGAAGTCTCCTTGCAACTACATGTAAAGATAAACAAGTGAGAGTAATAGAACCACGTTCAGGGAGGTTAATAAGTGAAGGACAGTGCCACCTAGGATCAAAATCAAGCAAAGTTTTATTCTTGGGAGATTCTGGGAGACTTTTAACTACAGGATTTTCCAGACATTCAGATAGACAATACTCAGTGTGGAATGCCAAAGATCTTCATCAACCATTATGTACAGAAACTATTGATTCTTCTTCGGGTGTTATTATTCCTTATTATGACTTTGATACTAAAATTGTCTACTTAGCTGGAAAGGTAAATTATTGTTTGTTTAGTTTCCGTTTTTGTATTATAGGCATGTTATTTAATGGTGTGTCTTTTGAGGTGGAAGTTATTCATTATTATATTAGTACAGATCCCAGGGAGCTATTTTTTCTATATTAAAAGTAATTTTTAATGAGGAAACAGTAAAGAATGTGTTATAAATCTTAGTACATTAATTGAAACAAAACTGTTTTTAGTAATTTAATTAATTACCATAATTATGAATGAAATTTACCTTTAAAGTTCAGACTAAACCTATCATACCTAATCTATTTACCTTATACTTGTTGTTTTTGTGAGAATTGTGCCATGCAAATAATATAGAGTATGATTATAATCATGATATATTGCTAACAATAATGGTTTACTCAGTAAGCCATTGCTTATCATTCTTATCAGTATGTTCTAATTTATGTTATTTACAAAATTTTATTATCGGGAAATGAACCTCGGCAGGTGATATTGCAATATAAAATACACAAAATTCTTGGATTACTACGTGTAATATAATTATTTTTAGCCTTTAATACATATTTTGATATTTTTTACATATTTGTAGGCCTATTCCAAAAATAATTTAGAATGGAAAAACCATGCCTAACATTTTAGTAAAGTACATGGAAATTGTTGACTTTTAAATATAAAACTATGCACAAAATGTAAGCAGTAATTTAAATAGTTATTTAAATCAATGACATATCAAATTTCAGTTACAATAATGTACAATAAAATGTTTATTGTTAATTGTGGGCCTAATTTTAAAGCATTTATATAATGAAATATTATATTATTTTATGAAATTAAATAAATAAACATAAACCTTACATAGTAAATAAATTATTAGTGAAAAAATATTTATGCATCTGCTGTGGCACACTTAATGCACTAGCCCGGAAAGCTTGGAAACTTGAGTTCAAATCCCACTGGATGCATGAATATTTTTTTTTATTAATAATTTATTTTTTATGTAAGGTTTATGTCAATTTATTTAACTTCATCAAATATAATTCCCTTGCATTTTTTAATAATTATTAATTATAATGAAATATTAATTTTGTTCCTTAGGGAGATGGAAACATTCGATATTATGAAGTTGTTGATGAGCACCCATATATTCATTATTTGGATCAATGTTTATCTAGTTCACCACAGAGAGGTTTTGGTATTATGCCTAAGAGAGGTTGTCAAGTAAATGCTTGTGAAATATTTAGGTTTTATAAACTTCATGCAACTAAAGGGTTATGTGAACCTATATCTATGATTGTTCCAAGAAAAGTAAGTTGGATATTATAATTTTCATGGAATTTTTATTAGTATTTATTTATTTTGGTTAGAACTGTAAAATAATTATAGTATTTTTATGCTGGTCTTCATAACTTGCATTATAAATGCTGATTAATTGTCAAATATCAATTTCAGTATTGTTAGGTAAAATTTATATGAAAATGTGTTATTTCAATGAAAACCAATAATGTGAGTTCCTATGTAAAATATTTTCATTAACCTTTAAAGGTTAAATTTGTAAGCTTATTGAAAGAGTTTTCTAAAAAAATCTATTTGAGGTATCAAAGCAACAAATGAAAGACAATTTTAGAATAAAAAAAAAAAATTAAAAAAAAAAAATAGAAATCTGTAAAATATAATTATGTATATCTAAATAAGTTTTTAACAACAATAAATAAATATTAATAATAGGCTTCTTCTCAACAAATATATCTTTTATTTCTCGACAATTGTTTCGGCCTCACAGGACCAT
>JAQIWE010002882.1:0-12516 GCA_034698565.1 Campodea plusiochaeta | reverse complement strand
TCACACACGTGAGATAAGCACCTATACAGTATATAGTGTTTCCAATATCTTACGGTCCTAAACTGGTTATGTCTTCAAGCTGTTTTGACAGGTAAACCCATTGTTGACCACTTGTTTGAATGGTTCAAATTGTGTATTTTATATACAATTCGCAAGTTGGTCAAAGAAAACAAATAAGTGTAAGTCAACAAAGGATTATCAATTGCTGGAATGTCAGAAACACCCTTGATGGGTTAAACGGTTTAGGTTCGTAAGATTTTGTTACCCATTGCTTTTCAGGAATTATGGGAAAATACCCTCTATAGGGATCCATATGGACACTTTAGGTATATGGGAAGATCACAGTTTGTCCACAAATTTCCTCAAGGGGGGGATGGGGAAGTAAGAAGTTAATTTTACGATTTATAGAAAAATCTACTTTGGTAAGAAGAAAAAGGGAAAAATGGATGAAAATGAGATACAAAGTTATGAAATTTTCTTATCTCCTGAAAATTTGTGATGATTTTTTCAAATTTTTTAACTAAAATAGTACTTTAAGGGAGGGTGTCTTCGTATATATTCATGTGGATTTTTGATTTTGTGGAAGGTGCTTGTTAATTGTCCACAGGTGACCATTAGGGGAAGAGAGGGGCACGTGGATAATGAACGCTCCCATTACTAGCATCTTGTACTGTTCATAAAATGAATTCGACAGTTAATATGAACATATTTAAATAACGCAAGCTATATAAAATCCGACAAATTGCAGAGTACGGTCCTGGATAGACCGAGGTCGTGGGTTCGAGTCCCACTTGAGCCGAATTTTTTCTTGTTCATATTTTATTTTTCCAATGTAAAGTAATTCGTCAGTTAAATCATTTCATTTATAGTTATTCCTTTGCAAGCTTCTAATAATTTAATTTAAAATAATATATAATATCGATATTTCAGCAATAACAATATGGATAGTTCTTTCTAAGTATTTTATTGTATGGTAGCATAACAATGAATTGGAAATATTATGTGGGTTCAATCCATAATATTCACATTATTATATGAACGTTATGAAACTATGATGCCAAATGCTTTTGTAGGTGTACAGAGAAAATAATGTCTACATCGAAACAGTATACGACTATCTTCGTACGAGTGATCTATGTTCGTATATCGATCTTTCACATTATTTTCATATACAGAACATTAATTAATATGATTGTTTCTTGTAATGAATGTTTTCGTAACAATGCATTCTTAACAAAAAAATATTAATACTGTAATGCTAATGCGAAGAACTAATATTACATCGTTACTTGTTCGAAATTTTATCTCTTGTTATGGAGAAAATTTGCTCGTGATATAAAATTTGCTCGTGATATATAAAGATAGATTGTCTCCTTTTATAAATTGACTTTACTTAATTCTCCTGTCCGTAGATACTTCACTGGATGACGGATGCACCCTCCCACAAGTCTTCATACTGTTCTAAATACATAACAGTAAGTCATCCTTCATAATTCATATACAGTACATCGCACCACATACTTTTCAGTACTTAGCGATAGAACTTTCAAATCTTATAGCATTCATCCTAAAAGCATTGAAATCAATCTACCATTAAATCATTTCATAACATCAATCTGAAGTATGAAATTCTGAAACTTTCTATAAGGTTATAATATCAGAAACAACACACTCCTATCCGTAATGTATTATATTAGGTTAAGAAATATTCACTCTCTCTTGTTTTCTTAATGCATCCTAATTAATTGTAAACTTTAATAGTCGCTTAATATTCTAACAGCAAGCTCTTAAAGAACTAAAGGCTGATAACACATAAAAGCTCAGGATTAGCTCTTGATTGAATTTAATTTATCACTCTTGAAGTTTAGTATACAGAAAATGAAATGAAGAATGAGATTTTCATGGATTTACTGGGAAGAGAGTTTTTCGAGTGAGTATATATGACGAAAAGTGGTTAATTTAATTGGTTGAAATTATACGATAATAAAGTAAATTAAGGATTTGCTTAAAGTACTGTATGTTACTCAATTGAAAAGAAGAAGCAATCGCGGTCAAGGTGTTTTATAGTCCTTCCAAAATCTTACGAACTCAAACTGCCATGTCTTCAAACTATTTTGTCGGGTAAACCCTTTGTTGACCACTTGTTTGTGTGGTTCAAATTGTATATTTTCTATACAATTCGCAGACTGGTCAAAGAAAACAAATTAGTCAACAAAGGATTATCAATTGTTGGAATGTCAGAAACACTGGGTTAATCGATTTGAGTCCGTAAGATTTTTGGAACCATTATATCATCAATGATAAACATTTCCATAAAACTTTTTAAAATAGTTGCAGTGATACAAAGAGTATAAGTTGTTGCTCGAGTTGTTGAGTTCTAGAAGAATTTATCTCAGCAGTTCTGAAGAAAAAGAAAGTGGGTGATTTCTAGGTAATCCCACATAAGTCGAAAGAGTTTTCTTAAGCACTTACAACAAGAAGTTTGTTGATCTTTGAATGAGAAAAACAGAATTTCATCTGATAAGCTTATACTTCAATTCTTCTCGGAAAATCGTGATAATCTGAAATTCTCGATGACCGCTAGGTGCTAAGTTGCATTTTTTAGGAACATTGAAACACTTTGCAACTTTATTATGTACTGTTCTACTGTAGGTCTGTAGCCACGCTGTTTGCTCTCAAATTCTTATGTTTTGTTAATAAATGTACCGTAATAACTTCAGATGAATGAGACTGAGTTTTTCAACACCATCTCTTTTGACTTTTAATTTTTTCAGCAGGAGGTCTTGATTTCCCACACGCATGTCCCGTTCCACTTTCTTTGTTCTCTATTCTAATTACGCCCTCAAGGGACCTTTAATCTGTATTGGAAAACGAGACTTCCTGCTGAAAAGTAATCTGCCTTTAACAGTATATTCAAACTCATTCTGGAAGACAAATGTATTTATGCTTTACTATCATAAACGTGTTTAAAACGTCAAATATATTACAAACAGCATAATTACTCGTCTGTTTGCCAGATGAAATATTATAACAGCAACAACATATATACAGTTATTTCCTAACTATACAGTACAAGAGAGGAGAAATAATGGACTTCGAAAGTTCAATATTTCTATATAGTATAGAAATGGAGCTTAAAAGTCTATTATTTTTCAGTGGGAAGTCCTGTTTTCCAACACAGATTAAAGGTCTTTTGAGAAATCAGTACAATAGGGAACAAAGAAAGTGAAACGGGACTTGTGCGTAGGAAAATGGTCCTCCTGCTGAAAAAATCTACACGTTTAACATTCCTCTTTTGCTATTCAAAAACTATTATATAACTACCATTCATTATTTAAATAATTATGAAATTGTTTAGTTAGAAATTAACATAGAAGAAATTGTCTATCATCAGTGGTTATAAATGGAGAATCATTCAAAAAACTCTTATGGCGAAGCAGATAAGTTGTTTAACTATATTTAAAACCTTAGCTTAGAGCCGTGTACATCTTTTTAACATTCATAAATTTACTATTTAGTAGTGTTGCAACACTGAAAATCATCATATAGATGGATTGTTCATGTATCAATAACGAACTTTTAAACGAACAAATCCTTAAGATATTTTTCTAAAATCTTATTCCAGACATCATAAAAACGAAAACTCTATTTCACGCCAACCACCTATTACAACAAATTTAAACCACATAAACCCAAAATAAAATCTGATACCCACAACCAATATATACCTAAATAACCCGCAAAGCCCTGTGTGATGTTAAAGCCCCACGGGTAAACATATTGAATGCTCAGGGTAACTCTAAACCCAAGATCGTAAAAATAGAAATGATGTATAAAATTCGATGAATAATGTGACTTTGTAGCTACCTCAAAAACCTTATGGAAAACTGGATGGGAAAAATGGTGTTATCGGAAAGGTGTTACATGTATGCTTCAATCAATAGTAGTGTACAAGTTATGGTATGCTACAGTGTATAGTTGTATCAAGGAAAAAGATATGTGTGGCGATTACTCAAAAGAATTGTCTTGCAATAGGACATATGTTTGAAAGAATTCGTAAGCAAACTTAATGCAGTATGAAATGAAAAAACTGCCCTAAAATTATGTAAATTGTACGTGTATGGCATGGCAGTCATCTTAATACCTGATGATACTGTAACACTATTTCCAATAATTTTCGGAATGAAAAACCAATTAACCAAAGATCAGGTGCTATACACTTTCAGAAATATATTTTTCGAAATTATTGGAAACTTATAAGATCTGATTGATCCTAAATAGGTATAAGGTCAAGAACTCGTTTAATTTGACAAGCACCGATATCTAAACTTTCTTAACTTTTACATTAAAGGATTTCTTTAATACATTAGAGAGCAAAATTTCAAGGAAGCGTACCGCGTTTTTATAGATTTCAATTATTTAAAATTATTTTTTCCTTATTTCTTAATTTTGCAACTCTTATTTGAGGAGTGTTTTAGTAAATTGGCTATAGCGGCTGAATCAAACTATGTAGATACATAAAACACTGTATATCAGTAGAAAGATCGAAGACTGAACTTTCGTTTGCTGAAATAATCATATTTCTATCCATAGCAGTTTTTGAGAAATTGCTGTATCAAAATCGGCCCAAAAAATTTCGGGCCACACTGTACATATAATTAATTTTGTTCAAAATTAACAGTATTGCAAGTAAATTAACTTCTAAATGTTTTATTTACAATGTGCTAAGGACTGCTAACTATACAAGTCATATAATACTTCTGAAGAACGACAGTATTGTACTTTTGTTGTACAACCCTTTAATACTGCTGCAACACAACCCTGATGTGGTTTCACATGAAAGTTTCGTAGATTTGCTGTTGTGGCGCAGTGGTAGTGTACCAGGCGCTTGTTAAAGCACCTCCATATTAATTATACGTTATTAATATCAGCTTGTTAACAGTACAAAGTTCATGTTTTATAAAATAAAAAATATCTATACCTAAAAATCGAATGATATTCAACTATGTATACCGTCAGATGCAAAGTTAGAACGAAATAATATTATATTCCTAATGACCTTTTTTATCCTGAAAATTAATGTAAACCAATAAAAAATAATGTAATTGTAAACATATCAGGTAATTTTAAAGAAAATTGAAAAAAAAAAAAAAAAAAAAACTAAAGAAAGATATCGTCAGAGAAATGTTTAATTTGAAAAAATGGTAAAAATAAAAATTTGAGCTGAAAACATTAAAATCTTTGATTTGTTATATACCTCGCACGCAAACATAAGACCTAAATGTATTTAGCACATTTTGACAGTTCTAATCCCCTAACAATGGGTGGACAAAGGGATCGCCGTTATTTACCATTGTAAAGAAAACTTCTGTCAAAATCGTCAATTTTCTTAAATACATTTGGGCCTTATGTTTGCGAGAGGGGTAGAACAATATGTTTCTGTATGATCGAAAGAGTTTAACTTTTCTTTCTAAGTTGAACTGCTATAAAAAGAGTTTTCACTTTAAATCTACATGCTGTACCATCAGCATCCTGAGTTTTCCATGAACTCTTTCTTGCTTTAACATAAAGCTTCAAGATAGTGCAGAGTTCTTACGATCTTTTCTTCGCCATATATTTTTTGTACGAGGGTAGAAACGAAGTTTCCTAAATTACCCAAAAAATCCATCAACCAAACTTTTAAAACGTATTAATGTTAAATTCAAATTCTATAATTTGGAATCTTCGTTAACTGATTGTCTACATGTTTATGTTTCCTTCAAAAAAATAATGCCTCATTATAATTTATTTAAATTATGTCGTTTTATTATACTTAAGAGCTTTACACATTTGCTGTTAAACAGAATCAAAGACACTATTACCAATAACGACGAGATTCCGAACATTGACGCCGACTTATAAAAACTTCAGGGGGTGTTTAAAAAATACAAAAAGTTTAAGACCATCACCACCATGGTTGGCGCGAGCATAGAAAATTTTGAAAAATTATGGTGACAACCCTCTATTTTAAACCATTTTTATTTCTAAAATATCAGAGTATCGTAATATTTCTTTTCTAAATTTATATAGCTCTTGCTTTTCCATGTATATAACACCATTACTTTTGGATTCCCTCGTAACTTGTTTTTTATATTTATTATGGAACTTTTTTATCAATATGACTATACTACACTCATAATATGATTTCATGACTTGAACTTTCCAAGACTTAAACTTCCTGGTGGGTATATGCAGAGCATGAATATATTTTATACATAGTATTGCAACACCAATAAAGGGTTACCTGCAGCTAAATTGACTTTTCTGATATTATAATATAATATTAGTCTTCTTGATATAAATAACTCATATTATTTTTCTTAACTCCCAAAAATGACCGATTGTGAAGATATTCACCATAGAAAATGCAAGAAAATAAGCTGTAAGGTAGCGGAGCAAGCGTGTCTTAAAACAAGACAACTGCTGATATATGAATAAAATGAATAAATGATTAATTTGTATTATTTTTAAGTCTCTTGGTACTTTTCATCGAATAATTTGCATATTTTCGCAAGGCAGCGAAATTAAGCAAGTCGAGTTGTGCTACCTTGTGGAAAATCTATCTACTATATAAACAGAAATATCTCTTGATCCGTTGGGTCAAAAAATGTAAAAATTTGTGCAATTTTTTTTTAAATATTATAAGGTATGAGAAAATCACAGAAAGCGGGAAATTCATTATCTGCAGGTAACCCTTTAACTTTACAAAGCAGTTGAAGTATGGCAATATATAAACTGTTCTGTTCACTCTGTGGTCAATACTACTTTTGCATAATTAAGCACACCTCAAACTAAAAGTTATTGTTTTACTCATTTTGTGAAAAACTATTTAAAGTACGTTGAAAGGTTTGCACTTCTATTAACGGACCTTATATTACATAGTACGGTACTTTAGAGCTCCACAATACGGCAATGCCTATACTATCAGTAGTTATTCGTATTAGGTATTTATATAGAACAATTGTTTTAGAACAATCAAGTAAAGTCACTTAACAATATATCTACAACTTCATTCAATGAAAAAACTATTCTTTTTTAAATTGCAAAACAAGTGTCAATGAAATAAAAAGATACACAATAATATATTGTGGGATTCCTCCGAGGGTTCGTCAAAAAATAACCCCAAAAAAGGATCAAGAATGGGTGTGCAGGATGTCGATTTCAAGTTTTTACCAATCTCTCACGAGACTGACAGTTTCATATAATTATACACTTGATGTACTTTTGAAAATTTAAATAATTTATTTGAACAGTATTTCATATTTAAATCATTGGATCATATATTCTTGGAGATTACTTCTGATTTTTCTGTGGTTTCATTCGTGTGACACAAATAAATTTTAAAAAGTTCGTCAAATCTTCCAAAGCAGTTTATTTTTTTAATTATTGGTTGAATCAAAACGAAGACAACTTACTGTATATCGCCTCTTCCCATTCTGTTTCGAACTTAATTCTAAAACTTTCACCAAAATAATGGCAAGAATATATTGGGGACAGGGAGGAGGGATTGACAAATTTTATATTTTTTCTCTTGCTCCTTTACAAGTTAACACACATTATTATAATTTAATTCAAAGGAAATTACATTATTAGAATTTAATTCAAAGGAATTTTGGCAAATCTCGCAATATTACTTTAAATATCAAAGGTTATTTTATACTGAATTTTAGAGGATCCTATATAGGATTCAAAAGTCGGGTGGTTTGGTACCCTTGATCCACAAACGGGGGACTGCCTTCACCTATATAGGAAATAAGAAAGTGGAAAACGGCGTAGCATAATCGCCCCATATTATGGGGGGAATCGAGCTACGTTCCTAGTGTACTTGATGATGACCTTATGGGTCGAAATCGCGGTCGTGCACTATACCTATCTTTACCACTCTTTCCTATGTAGGTGAAGGTAGTCCCCCGTCAGTATAATATAATAACCTTTGGTATTTAAATAAATATTGCGATTTTTGCCAAAATTCATTTGAATTAAATTATAATAATGTAAATCTGATTGTATCTTATAAATTTTATCTGAACCAGCAATATGCAATTGAATGTCAAAGATTGGCTAATCTCACAAATAATCGGCACTAAATATTTCTTTGTATCTTACCATGTCCATAATTTGGATGTTGGCTTCTGTCATATCCACTTAATAAACTGTCCAATAATAAACTTATATTCTTGCTTAGTACTTCACTTCGCCACCGTTTTAAAGACGTCGTTGTAGTCGTTTCTATTACAGCTAATACACAGACAAAACTGAAAAAATACAAAAAAAAATGTGAAAGTATATTCACTGTTAAGCATCAAGTTATTTGCAAAGGCAAAGAGAAGTCTCTGTATAAAAAAATATGCTATTATAGTATTTAGAAGTGTTGGCGTGTTGAATTTAGCATACGTCGAAATAAAGTTCTTTTAAATAATCATTTAAGTATAAATTGAGATAATCTCTTTTGGTTTTCCTGTAGATAGTACCCAGATTGTGCTCTATATCAAAACTTCTTATAATTTGTCATAACAATTTATTATACACCATAATCAATCTTTCTACTACATCATACATAATTATACAATTACACATCAGTAATTCATTATAGGGATTTAGTTGTCTTAGAAAATGCTGGAAGCAATTTCGTTATCTCTATTTACTCGTATTTATATTTAGTGGAGATAAAGAGTAATGTTTCTAAACTGTTTTATCAGTTTTGAATATACAAAAGCTACATTTCGTTTCAAACTTTTCGCTCTGTGAATCTCAAGGAATTCCAGATTGAGGAAAACAAAAAAAATATGAGGGTAGACTGAAAATGAATTGCAATTCGTATGAGTTGATTCATGAGTAGCATAACTAACTTCTGCATAAAATCGTCACATACTTTTCTTCTTTTGTAATTATGGGACAATGAATTTATTGTTGTTAGATTTCCGTATAGTTTAGAGTAACCTGACAACGTTAATTTTTTGGGTTGTCTTCTCTCTTCTGTGCTGGATAAATTTACTTTTAACCAAAGTCTAAATAAAGAAAGTGTTACTTCACATACTGTAAGTTTTTAATACAGGAAAATTCTTTAAAATTTCTATGAAATTGGATCAAAGTAAATTGGAAAAGGGATAAGGATAAATCATCTTTATTTTTTACATACAGTACATTTCTTCTTTTACGATATTCTAATTATATAGAATAAATCATTATTAATTCTCATTTATTTTTATCGAAGCAAAACTTCGTTTTACATCGTTTCATTCACCTTACTGTGGAAACCTCAATAATATAATAATAAGCGCTCATAATACTGCATAATGGTCGGCGCGGATTTTTTATACAAGGAAAAATGAAACAATTTTTTTTTTCTCTCTATAGATCATACTGAACGATATATAATGTGGAATTTTTGTACAGGAGATAAAAAAAATCAGATAAAATATGAAAAGAATCTGATGAAAATTGATCTGCAGCATAATTATATCGGTTACCATCAGTGTACGTAATCAAACTTTGAAAATTATGGTAGAATTTTCTAGAAAGTCATCTTAAAAAATACAGCTTCCATTTTTTTCTTTCTGATCGGCAAAACTAAAAATATTTCACGATTAAACTTTTGGATGTACCAGAAGAACTAATTTATAGGATGAATTAATAAAAATCCGTCTTAAAGTTCTTCTATTTGTTGGATTTATTTTGACCGACTGCAGTTTCGGCTTTTAAAAAGCCATTTTCAAGGCAATTGGTAAAAATTTAAAATAATATAATGATGGCTGTTAACAATAAGAAGGCAACTTACAGAATAACTTACAGAAGAAGAATTACTGAATATTTCTGTAAGTTGCCTTCTTATTGTTAACAGCCATCATTATATTATTTTAAATTTTTACCAATTGCCTAGAAAATGGCTTTTGAAAAGCCGAAACTGCAGTCGGTTAAAATAAATCCAACAAATAGAAGAACTTTAAGGCGGCTTTTGAATTCATCCTGAAAATATTTCCTTTCGAAAATAAACCTTCCCTTATTACAACATTGCTGTTTTATTAACTCAATGATGACAATGATAACAGCGAAGAATTCATGTAAATATGCAATATTATTAATTTCATATAAGAATATTAGTTTTGATATGTTGCTATGAATTAAATAGCCTGATGCATTTGTTACAAAAAATGCTTTTTTCTGAGCTCTACACTCCAAGTAAAGTTCTTCAGGATAGTAATTAATAATTTCCCCAAGAAGAAAATGCGAACTTTCTTTAGGAACGAATCAGCTATAGTGTCTTCTTTCCTAATCATACAAAACTCACAACGTCAGTTTAAAATCCTCTTAAATCAGAACTCTCGATTCACAACAGCGATCTAAAAAAAACAGGATGACAAAATAATAAAATTATTGCACCCGGAAATGAAAACTCTGCTAAACGTACATTTTTATATATACGAGATAACGAAATCTGAGCAAACTTAATTTCATACCCACAATTGAATTTGAGACTGTTGGAAGCTCGAAAAATATTTTTCAAATTGCCTTTCCATGTTTCTAACAATTGCTGCAGAAACTTTTTCACTGAGAGTTAGAAAAGGCCTCTAGGAGGATCTACCAAGTGTCCTTTTCTCTATCTACTATTCACAGGGTATACTCTTGACCCCACTCCAAAGTTTTACTACACCACTGAATGGTCGAGTTTATATAGAGGCCCTCCAAACGTATGGGAATATGTACATCTCATTAATGAAATTCGTAACTCATTAACAAACTATTTAACTCAAGATTTTGTTTAACAGGGATCAAGGAGTAGACAAATTGTTGATCGTTCTAGTGCTTTCATTTTTCTGAATTATGGTAATAAGTGAATTTTGACCAATATTAACCAACTCCTATAGCCAGTTAAAACGAACTTTTCTTAACATAATGTAGCGTATGTTCATAATTAGTAGACATTTCGAGACACGAATCTGCAAATGTAATATTTTTTCTTCTCTCTGATATTCTAGAAACTTAAAAACATGAAAATGGAGATGCAAGTCATGGTTTGTTTAGCAAAGCTTCAAAACATTAACTTTATATGTTTGCCTTATTTCTATTTCATTTTTCCTTAGCTTATATATTTCATTAAAAGTGTAGTTTTTTTCAGCGGGAGGTAGCGTTTTCTAACACAAAGTACCGGTTTACTTTCTTTGTTCTCTATTGTACTCAATCTCTTAAGGGACCTGTAAGCTGTGTTGTAAAACGGGACGTCATGCTTTGGGGAAACAAAATATATGCGCAGGGCAACGGGCAACTGTGCTTCTTGCGCAGGGCAACGGTTAATATATGACTGATGTTTGCTTTTTGCTGATTTCAATCTGTGGAATTCAATTCAGTTTATTGTTAAAATGGAAATTAATCCTTTTACATTAACAATATTCTAACAACAAATGAGTCATGAAGCAAATAATTATATAATTATGACACATAGAGATAAAATTTACAAAGTATGAAATATATAATATGAAATGGACATTATAAGTAGATTAAGTTTAAGAATAATCTTTTGCTTTCTTATGATGGTCGAGGTAGATTGGGAACGATTGCAATGAAGAATTATTTTAACTTTCACGAACACAATTTACATTATTGTTGTAAGTTCGTATACAACGCATAAAAATTAATGCGAAATATTCGGAAAAATTACATCTTTGCATTTTAATAAATAAGGATTATAATTTGAAAGGTGTTTAAATTAGAAGAAATGAAGATATTGAAGGTTTGTTATTTTAGATTGTATGGATGTTTACGCATCTTAATTTCACATATTGCAATATTTGCATGTTTTGCTAATATCGACAGTCGTCATTGCTCTGCTAAACCAAAACTACTATACCGATCAGGTCATATAATTTCGTTCCACTTCACTTTCGAACAATTCCTAAACATTTACCGATTAATAATAACACCGTATTGCAGCAGATTATATTTGTCATTAATTTCAGATTTCATTATTTTTAACACACATATAAACAGACAAATTCAATATTGTATTTTGGTTCGTTTCACGTCACTTTTCGATTACAGAGTTAATTGTATTTGATTTGGAAAAAGCATTTCGGATAAACGAATTTGTCCACTTACAGGAAACATGATAATTAATTTTATAATAATAGCTTAGACGAAACAGTATTCAGCAATTGTGTAATATTAATAATGACACAAGTTATTTTGTCTGCAGGCCATTTCGAAGAAGATAAACCACTTATGTATTACACAATGTATTACTTATGTATTATACATTACATATTTTTATGTATTACATAAAATAGAAGTTACTCTTATACTAATCACGTTTTTTTTAACCTCTTGTTTTGATAAAACTGTTTGATTTTAAACTGAAAGCATATATGAATGTATGGAAAGCCGAAACTGCCACGAAATATATTTAAATAAAAAATATTTCATTATATACCATAATATGAGATTAATCAATTTTGAAGTGCAAAAACGAGATATTTAATTAAA
>JAQIWE010002881.1:0-12516 GCA_034698565.1 Campodea plusiochaeta | reverse complement strand
ATGATATGGGGGGGGGGGGGTCCATAAGGAATATGACTGTCTTTTTCCGTACGTTCTAAACGGTTGTACCACGATAGCTTTTGAAAAGTTTATTCAATACGTTGATGATTTTTGAAAACTGCTTATGTAAATTAGAAACATCACTTCAAAACTAATTTTTTAAATGATCCCATTTCATTATTCAACATCCACATATTGCTTACTGTTTGCAAAGAAAATAAAACCAGTACATTAAATATTTTGACAACCAAATGTTTTCCCCATAATTACAGCTGACGTCCCCGTACACCAATCCCAGAAGACAGATCACGTTAGCGTTGTCCAGAGTGTGTATAAAAACTCACAGTAAACTCACAGAAAATTCCACCATAATATATATTGTAATAAGTTATTTGACAGTTCTCCATATCTCTTATAAGGTTTGAGTTTCTATATAACTGAAAGGTTTGAATCGCATTGTACAATTCGTTCTCTCATGACTCATATATAGGAAGAAGGGTGAGTTCCGGATCTGTTACATGGGGGCGCTTGGCTTTTGTTGTGAAAGAGCACTTGACAGAGGTCTAAAGAGACCAGGGGAGATGATTTTGCAACAAAAAGATCATCCAAGTAAGTCACTCTTGTGTATTACTGAGGGTTGAAGTTATATACCCTTTCACAGACTTATTATTACTAATGTAACGGTTCCGGACTTTCCTACTTTCTGACGAATTAATAATACTTTAAAAAGCCCTTCTCCACTTAGTGTTTAAATAATCGCCTCAAAATTTGAACGTTATCTGAGAGAATATGGTGTTATAGGTGTTATGGTGAGAGTATACTGGAAGTTGGTTTTTGGGTTCGGGTATGTTTATATGAAATTTGATGTAAGTGAAGGTTTAGTTCGATGAATTACATCAAAGTAGAGTAGGTCTTTTTTCTTCATTAACAGCAATCGTCAGCTAAGATACAGAGGTTTATTAGAATTCTAGTTTCAAGTTACTCTGAATCCAGATCAGCATGCAAAAATGTTCATTGAAATTATTTATTTAGATATGAAACTTTCCTATACGAATGTATTTATGAAAAAAAAAAAAAAAATCCGAAACCTTATATCGGCTGTGTCTAGCATCAATTTCACTCAACTCTACACGAAACAACAATTTACGAAATGAAGTTGATTCAATGTTTAATAAATAAATTGCAGTATCGTATATGCAACTTTTATTATGCCCAATGCACTTTTATAAAACGAGGACATGATAATTTACTTACAGATTATTGCAAAATATTTGATACTTTTCTTTTTCCTGATATAATTAATCCATCTGATACATACATATTGGTAACTACCATTCACTCTACTTTAGAATGGACGAAGTCGATTCCGTTTATGGTAATTCTTATTTAAACCTGTATTTTTTTCCAGCGGGAATCCATCTTTTCCAACACACATATTCCGTTTTATTTTCTTTGTTCTCTATTGTACTCGCTTTTCCTAGGGACCGCTAAGCTGTGTTGGAAAAGATGGCTTCCCACAGGAAAAAATACCCCTTTAGTTTTTTTATAACATGAAATTGTTTTAAGAAACTCCTAATCTATTTTTGTTATTATTGCATTTGTATGTTGTAGACGTATTTTTAACATCTGTATGTTACTGAATAAATTAATTAAATGTACAATATAATTTAAATTGATAAAACGTTAGGGATTAAATATGAATATTTCTGAATGAAAAGTTTGAATTGGGGTTTCTGGTACAACCTCCCCCAGTTTGAGTAATTACATTAGTGATAATTATGTAAATGAACATACACCACAATTTGAAGGCTGCTCAATAACATGTTACAATTCCAACCTACAGGTTGAAGGTAATTAAAATGAGTGTAGGTCAGCCATTACTATATTATTGAGCTGTTTAATTATTATTATTGTTGTTATTAACGGAAAATAAATGCTTTCGAAATTACAATAAACTAAAATGGAAATGCCAGCATGAATTTCCAACACTGTATCATAATAATAATCAACATTTCAACAGGAATGGAGATATACTTATGAAAGTGCAAAGATGAAAAACCAGTTTGTGATTCTCAATGAAGAAATTTAATTAGTGTATTTTTACTGTTTCTTATTGTGGATTTAGTATTGTGTTAATTATTATACCATTTTTTGCAACAACTCACGGGAAGCATGTACTAGTATGAAAATGCTTTATTTTTGAATCAGCTGTAGTTAGTGTTCAAACTGGACAAAAGTGTTTTCATTCAGAATATCGGAAGTTATATTTTCTTGTTTTCCAGTTTGTGATCATTTTAAATGGCCCGTCCTTCACCGAATGAATCATTAGGCAAAAAACTAATTCATGATTTATTACTAATATTTTTTAATAAATAAATTACAAATAAGCAATATTATTTTATTTTCAAAATAATTACGTTTAGAATTTTGAACACCATAATTGTTCCGACATGGGCAACAATTTTCTCAAATCTGGTGAAAAAGTGAGAAATAAATTTAATTTATAGGTACTCAGGTAATAATTAGGTAGGTTTACAACTTTAGAAACTTTTCTTGACATTTCTGAAATTATTATTGTATAGTTTACTTGTTAGAAATATTCCGAGGCGAAGGAAAATGATACCTAACTGGGTTGTAAAAACGAAAATTCCAGAATTCTGAATAAAAACATCAATCTAGTTAGAATCCTAACTATATCAGCTGCAGAAAAAATTTACTGTATAGAATTTAGAATATTTTGTACAGCTATCATGTGCATCGCCTGTCTATTATGATGGCATAAAATTGGTGAGCTGCTCTTTATAATCCAGTCTCACAAATACAAATTATTGATGATTAATTTTATGTGACTGTTGTTTTAGAAAACTGAATACCTTAGAATTCCAGACATACTTTAGTGATTTTGCGCTGTCTATTGGAAATTTATACTTAATACTATAATGAATTTGCGTGTCATAACCTTTACCATGGTAAAATATTATAGTCTATTTTACAATAAATTTTTAATATTGCAAGCATAAGAATATTTCATGTTCATGTGTTATTCCATTTTTTAGTAATTTTCTTTGTTTTACTCTTCTTATACCTTATTATACTAAAAAATAACCTAACTGACAATGTAACTATATAGTTCAACTTGTCTGTATTTTAAAATTGGTTTTTAAATTACTTCTAACAAGAAATACTCTATTAACTTTTGAATACATGTCATACAATTATAGTAACTATTTGACGTGCTTCAATCTAATTTAGTTCTTCTATTTCTTTCATGCAAAATTGCTGATATTTTTGTGTGCAAACATTCTTAATTTTACTACAGGCAGGTTTATTTTACTGTGATGTATTTACTGGCATGTAAATATAATAATAAAAATAATGTAGACGGCAGTTTGTACACAGTATACATAAAATTGCTATGTGGAGACAGAATTCTTCCCACGGCAAAATCAATGAATAATAAACGTTATATGATCAAGTACAAAAATTCATTCGCTGGGTTTATTCTGTTTAGAAAACGAAGACTATATTTTGAGACTTAAATAAGCTTTAATAATATTAATTGTACGATCATTGAACATTGACTACACTGAACTGAACAGTGTAACCTAACTAAGCAAATTATAATGTTAATGAAATGAGCTTTTGTACTAATAGAAACATAAAGAGTTAGGATACAATGTTACATACAGTCTATTAAAAAATTCAAAATGTGTAATAATGTCTGCAAGGCATATTGTGGAACAGAAGATTTATCATCATAAATTATATTTATCCGTAGGAATAATATATTTGTATTCTTGTTACCGTATATATTCGATCGAACATTTTCACTTACACCTATATCCTATGGTTAAAATATAATATGATATTGTATTTCATCACTTTAAAATAATCTCGAAAAAGTTTTGAGTTGCGGAATATTATAATGAGGATTTAACATTTGAACAAACATTTTCGTTTAGTTTTTTTACTAATGATATGGCAAAAGTTGGAACATCAGCACACAGAAATAATAATCTCTTTAGAAACGAATACTGTATTATATTTCTGTAACAGAAAATCGTTTTGTATGTAGTATTATAAAAGTTATAATACTTTTCACATTTCTAGAAAAATGTAGAATAAATTGGGACTTTTATCACACTCTAGCAAAATGTTTGCTAAATAACATAAAGGAAAAGATATATACGTATTGCAAACAATTTTTATATGTAATAACAAGCTCCATGGAAACCTACCGAAGAACCTATTAGAAATATTTTAAGACAGAATGAAAATTTCATTCCAAATATATTTAATCTATCATGTATTATTTGCTTTGTCAGAGAATGAAATTTATTAACGTAAGTATATCTTATACTATTTTTAATACTGAAATTAAATAATTTCTAATTTTAAATGAATTTGCTACTTATTACTCTCGAATTTATTTCCATCTTACAGTTAGTATTACATAACTAATCATTTAGCTATTTTGACCCTAATTTTGCTTAAGTTAAATCAAGTTAATATATTTAAGCCTTTTGGAACCCTTACTTATGAATGGTATGGTGTCCATAAATAAGAGAAGATTTTTCAAGAGAAATGGACTAAAAGTAACAATCTCACATAAAACTTACTTAAAGAGTAGAAACAACTTGCTGTTCCCGTTTACGGTTATATACTCTTAGAGTACTTGTAGTGTGTTCTATATTCCAGCACATACGAACCAATAGAACAGACACTCACAGGAAATCGACGAGTTATTTTTAATAACAACATTCTGCAACTGCTAAAGGATGAGACTAAATATTATCTCTAATGAGTATCTTCCCTCTCATATTTTTATTGTTTTAGTACCCTTCTTTTTCACCTTTAGTACCATCAAATTTGCGAGCTCTAAAATTTTATTACAATCACTTCAAATTCTTATTCGTCGACGGGACATTAAATATCTTTCGGGTGCTGATTACTGTGAGTATAGTTAACAATCCATAAAAGTTATTCACAAGTGTTTTGCGGTCCAAAGTAATCTTCATCAAAAATTTTACGTGGTATACAGAGTCCTCGTGAACACATCATCACCACTGCTATAAAAATTGCTTTTTCCACATCCCTCTAAATAAACATACAGACATGGTGGTTATGGAATTAAAATAGAATACCCGGTAGGAAGAATCATTGAACTAGGAGAAATCTGATCTTCTTTTAATAATTTGCGAATAGCAGTAGTAATGCTCATTCGAGAGAAATCATCACTTTACTTTTTAATCATCAAATGGAATTTTATTTTCAATTCCTCACATACACACAATTATTATTATCAACATTTTAAACAATTAAAGGTCTATCCTTTTTCAGCACGACGTCCCGTTTTCCAAGACAGCTTATAGGTTCCTTGCGAGTTCGAGTATAATAGAGAACAAATAAAGTAAAACGGTACTTATGTGTTGGAAAACGCTACTTCCCACTGAAAAAAAAACACACGTTTATAAGAAAGTGACAGAAAGCTATATTTTTATGTCGTTTTCTTATAGATTTCTGAACAATTTTGCAATAAATTATTATTTCATAAATAGTCCTTATAATTATTAATAGCAATGTATAAATTTTTGTACATAGTTCATTACGAATCTGTAATTTGAAAATGAGCAATGTTGTGCTTACTTTTCACTCGAGTCTGAATTTCCAATATTAAAACACTGAAGGCTGAAAATACATTTAATTTTAAATACAACTGCTTACGGTAAAAATGATACAAGTTAAATGACTAATAATTAAACACCGTTTTCTTTAAATGGAAAATGGCCGATTTAAATTCAAAATGATAGGAAAACTCTGGATGAATTTTATTCCAACGCCATGTTTCCAAAATACGGTTATCATAAATCGAAGCAAAATCAATATTGTTGTCTCACAGTAATCTGAAAAATATAAATCCTAGCTTTTCGTTCAGTTCATAAACAACATAAAATATAGAAAACCATGAAACGTCATAATACTATCTTTAAGGTCAACAGAAGAAATCTATCAAACTTTCATAGATACAAAATCTCCAAAAAATTCTTTTCCAGCCTCTTCTGAACTCTCTTATGTATCTCCCCCCCCTTACTCAGTTGAAAAATGTCTTGGAGAAAAAAAATAATAATAATCGCTGTCAGTCCGGCAGTTGCTTTCTGCTGGACGTATCTGGGACTGTGGTCTCATAAATCCAGAAAAAGCCTGAAGAATAAAATATATAGCATACAATCTGAGCGTTACAATATTGCAGTGAAAGGTCACATGATTTTCTTTTATCCTTCGAGTTGCACTGGTAGTATCTGCCTCTTTTCACTTTCATGCATTTTAAATGAAGAAGTACCAGAAGGCTCCTAGCGACCTAGCGTTTCAAATATTTATGAAGAGTTTGTTTGTTTGTTGTACATGTCACATACATGACCGAAGAAAGTTCAACAAAAGGACAAAGATCAAATGGTACTTTCATATTTAGGAGGGTAATTATATTTTAAGGAAATGAAGAATCATTTAGGAAAGTTCTTTAAGCTATAACAAAATACATGATCTGCTAGTAGGCAAGTTTAGTAAATACTATTTGTAGTGTTTTGAAGACTTTAGCTGAACAGAATTAAGATTTTTCAGATATTTATAGTATGTTCAGAGTTTTAACCCATACATGTTATATCACGTGACTGCATTGAACCAATCATAGTTAGGTTTTCTAAGTAAGCTTAAAAGAGTGCATCGACACAGCGGGAGATGACCAGTTTCCAGTACAATTTTGAGGGTTCATTCTATTTATTTGGTGTCTGAATGAGTATAGGATGAACCCTCGATATTGTATTGGAAACTGGTCACCTCCCTCTGGGCCGGTGCACTCCTTTAACTGTGGTTGGTTGAAAGCAGTCACGTGATTTATGACGTGTATGCATTAAAACTCTGAACAGACTATAAAGGCAATTATTACATTTTTAACATTGTGCATTAGAGTGACATCATGTAGACCTCAAATCTATTATTAGCTGCACATCTATCACATTAAGAATATTTTTATACCGACAACGCTCATTCAATTATCTGTCACCTATACAGTACAATCAGTTAAATAAAATGATAAATACTGCACACATAGCTTCTAGGCATTTTAAAACTTAATAATCTTGCTTTTTACATCAAGTATGGATAGTTAGCAGAATTCAGAAATATGAATGTAAAAGTTAGTTCAAAGAATTAAAGTTAGTTCAAAGAATTAAAGTTAGTTCAAAGAATTAAAGTTAGTTCAAAGAATTGTATTATTATGGAAAATCAATATTTAATGGTTTGAGTTTAATTGAAAATGTCTCTGTTGGAACGGTCATGATGTGAGCAAATATTCAGATTTGAAAAATATGAAGTTTTCTTATATACATTTAGTGAGTTTATGGAGCAGCGTGCATTAAATAAGTTAACTCCTTCCTCATTGAGTACAAATGAACAATTCTCAATACGAATATATTTTTTAAAATAATACATTTTGCTTACAGTATTTATATTAAAAAAACAATCCTCAGTGCTTTCTCTTTACGTGTAAGTTGAAGTTATTTAGATAAAAAGTAAAGTCTCATGTGAAATCTTGCACCATAACCATCATTCATAGTATATCAAAAGGCATTGTAACTACTGACAAACAACTAATTCTACTCTAACTAACTTTACAAATGTAGCTTTTACTTTCTTGAAGTTCCATATATAAGACGAAGCCCCCTTCCTCCTTAACAATAGAATATACTCCATCGTGTTTCGATTTTTCTCCTCAAAATCCACAAACCATAAACTCTCCATTTCCCCATCCAAGTAGGCAACCAGCATCTCATATAATACTTCTTGCTTTCTAATAGAGAACTCCTAAATCTTTCCCTGAGTACTCTGAGCTCATAAGTTAGGGTAGAAATGTCTCACTACGCTTCTTCGATTGGAAAAAGGTGGAGTAATGCAATTAGTGCTCTAACAAACATCTCAGACGCCTATTGCCTCACGAAGAGAAATCTACGACTGCTAAAACAATTTCAATTAAATCACACAAGACAATATTTACCATGAATAACAATTTAATGGAATGAAAAGGAATATTTGAAGTTAGCTGAGGAAATTATATTCTTGTCTCTTTCTCTTTCTGCCTGTCTCGTGTCTGTCCTCTAAGCAAATGCAATTGAATCAAAGTCCAAGGAAATTCTCTGGAGATCATGGTTTTGTGCTAAGTAGGGAGTCGAAACAGAATTTGAAGCAGTCGATTATATGGTTTTCGGTTGCGTCACGCTGGTTAACGTTGTGTAGTATCATGTATGTGATTAAATGGAGTTTTAGATTATCTCTCATACTTTAGATGTAAATGGTGTTTGATCTCGATTTCTGAAATGGGCGTGGGTTATAATAAATATTAGTGTAAAATGTCAGAAATTCAGTAAGGTCTCTAAACCTTTAAAAATAGGGAGTAGTAAATGATGTTTTTATACTTGTACATTATGCCATGATTCTGTTAAGCCAATCACATTATATGCATATCAGATTTCATCACTAATTTGTTATACATTAATATTATGAAAAGTATAATATAGCTTGATAACAGTTTTACTTCTGTTGACCATTTCAGATTAATTATACTCCACTTTTGATTTTGAAAGACTCACTACTTTGTCAATATCTGACATAACTTAATCGATGAATCGTATATTGGTAATACTATAGAGACATGTAAATTTATGTCTATATTTTGAGAATTTTTAGATAATAGTAGACCTAACAAAATAACGCATCCTCCAAGATCAAAAAGTGAAGTATAATTCACGCGAAGCAGACTGTAGTCGTTATTATACAATACCATCAAGTCGTAAACTTTACTTACAATTAGTTCAAAGTTAGTTTGTGACAAATTGAAATGCTCGAAATTTTCTGTAATTGACATAATGGTAAATGGTGTTTACTGAGAAGTGAAATTTGATTCAAAAATTTACGGAAACTTAGTAACAGTTTTTCCAACATTTCGAGAATTATTTAGTCGCGCACCCCCTCCCTCTGCCCCCCCACTCCCCCGAGTATGATGTGAGTAAATTATATTCCCATTTCTCCCGCATCTTCTCTGTCTGCCCTATTAGCAGCTTCAATTGAATCAAAGTCCAAACTAAATTCCACAGAGACCTTGTACTGGTACTGATGTGTTGTCTGGAGGGATGGGGGGGGGGGGGGCAGGGGGAGCAGATGATATCTACATTTCTCTTCCCAGAAAAATTAGGGAGGAGGAGGACACTTCCCACCCTCTACTCTCCCTTAGATCTCTTTTGTTTCATGGTATTTAATAATCTGTTGGATTAGTGATCTCTTGGAATATTTGCCATCGGTAAGTAAGTGAAGTAGGTGATGTGAAGGACTTTTTTTCTTCATGTTGAGGAATTCATTAATTCCTTTTGGGATTCAATGAAGGATTTCGTTGGTAGGGAGTGATTTTTTGGATGGATAATTTCATGGGGGAAGGGATTCTCGTTTGAAAGTTTTAGAGTTTAGAAGAAGTGTTGGTTACTGTTTCTTAATTATTCCCGGTACTGAAATGTAAAACTGGGCCCTGAAATATTTACTTGAATTATAATTGGTGAAGATGAATTTTCTGTCTATCAGCAATGTAATTTGATTTGTTGAAACAGTAAGTATTGTTGACATTGAAAATGATGAGTTGGAGTGCTCTACAAAACAATGCTATATTCGAAATAAATTTGATGTATGGTGCATAATAATTGTTACTGAATCTCCTCAGATATTCTGAAAATCAATTTTTAATATGGTATCTAGCTAAGAGACTCAAAATTTGACAATCGATGCCGTCTTCTTTACATTTCTGTCTAGAAAGTCTAACCAGACCAGAAATAATATCAGAAAGTACGTTACAATATTACTCAACGATTATATTTTCAAGATAGAATATATTTCCAGTACGTTCCCTCAATTTCATAACATCCTGTACTTTTAATCAGGTCAACCACCAACCCATTAAACTTAATAAATCTAAACAATACTGTCAAATTCCTTAATTTTATTAATTCCTAAAACAACCAAACCAAACTAGACGTCAAATGCAATCAAACAAGCAATATTTCCCCAATTTAACCAGCAAGGGGAAACTTTCAACTCAAATGAAAATGCTAAAAACTGAAGAAGGATGAAAAATGAAGGAAAATAAAAAAGCTGGTATTTCTCTCAATAAATTTTCTCCTCATTTTTCTCTCTTCTTCTCTGTAACCTTTCCTTTCATCTCTTGTGTCCATAATTGATTAAGCAGTGTCGAGTGGGGGGAGGAGGGGGCCAAGGGAGGGGAGAGAGGGGGAAGAAGGTATAGTAAAGGAGGAGGAGAGAATTTTTTTTGAGTTCTGGTTGAATAATTAACGTCGATATCGATGACGAGAGGTGAGGTGAGGCGAGGCTTGGGTGGGGGGTATATTGACGAGGGACTTTGCTTTGTATTTGTGCCGCTATTTCGACGCCATGTTTTATTATTCGTGGAGATAAAAAGGAAACATGATCTTTTTCATTTATATTTTAGTGTTGTATGTATGTTTGGAGTAGGAAATTGAAGAAGGTAGTAGAGTAGTTGAAGTAGGTATAGGGTTATATTGGAGTTTGTGTTGTGAAGACTGAGATTTGTTATTGGAGATGTTCTTATGTGATAATTTTTTTTTGTGTTTTTGGGGTTTTATCTCAATAAATAAACAGAAAATATTCGTAAATTTTCAACTTTACCGCAAAGTCATTATCAGACGATATATCGATCAAACGATATATCGTTTGATAATGACTTTGCAGTAAAGTTGAAAATTTACGTATATTTTCTGTTTATTTATTGAGATAAAACCCCAAAAACACCAAGAAAACATATGAATTCTCAATTAGGAGGCTTCCACATTTACTTATGTGATAATATTTAAAGAGGTGATCGTCTTTAAATATTAGTTAATGTGTTACCCAAAATTACATTATTTCCTGAGGTATATTTTCTAATTCGAAATTATACTTGCAAGTAAACATATTACCTTTGAACTATGTCCTGGCAGGTGCACAGGTTTGCATAGATATGACTTGATTTATTTTTACTTATGCTAGAACGTGACAAATAAGGCTAGTGGGTAATTTTATATTAATGTTTATTATTATGTCTGTGAAGTAAACAACCTGAAACCCTAGCATGAAAGAAATGACATTTTTTTATCATACACATTCATTTCCCCAGAACTACCATTTACTCTGTTTTTGTTTTAATGGTTTAGTATTGATAGCCATTTTCTCAGCACCAGAATTTCTCAGCTGTGAAATTGCCAAAACAATGAAATTGTGGTTTCCATCTACATAACTAGTTGTAGCAGTAGTTATTTTTTTTACTTTGAATTAATACAGAATTCAGCATAGCAACTAATATATTCTTCAGTACTGTCACTGTTTAATAAAATTATCTTTAAATTCAGCTTGTAATGATAATAATAAACATTTTCTTATCAATATCAAACTTTTACAATTACTTTGTTCCTTTGTTCTATGCTGAACTATGTACAAACGATGAAGCAAATAAAAACTGATTCCAGACCTTTTATCTCTGGATAAGAAACTAAGCTAGATCCCTCAACTCATTTCGTTGTTCCGTGACCAATATTCCTTCCATTTTCACTCTGTGGGATTCATCTCACCAGAGAGATTTAATCATCCATAGAATGAACATTACTTTGGATTGTTGCTTATAGGTGTAATCTATAATACTTCTTAGTGAAGAAGATGTGTTAGCATGTTCAGAGTGTATGATTGTCGATTAAAGTTATTTCATTACAAGCTGAAATTATATATCTTGTGTTTGATATTTCATTGTTGTTGTTTTGTGATTAATTTCATAGTATTGTCAAACGGCATGTTAATTTGTTTACGATAAATCTTCATTTCTACATATTGGTTCGAAGTCAAGATGATCCTCTGAAAGCGGTCGTTCTTGTCTGAAATAATTTAAATTACCTTTTCAAAAGCAGAAGTTAAAAGTATTAATGCACAAGTATTTTTGCTGTGCACAGAATGCACATCTTGAATTATATAAATAATTTGGATACACCTATAGCGAGAAACTTTATTATTTTTTATACTCTATTCGAATAAAAAATCTTCGACTGTATCACGTATTCCCCCAGAACTCTACGATAACACAAGGTTGTTATAATCTGATTGGAAGAAACACAAGAAGTAATTTCCAAAATCGATTAAAGCAATTTTATGGTTCGAATATAAGAAATCCCTTCATGAACATTTAATTGACAGCTTCATAATGAACCACCATATCATAAAACAAATCCCCAATATTTTTCATATCACCCTCCCCTCTACACGCAAAATTATAATCTATACCCCCCTGATTTCTTCTTCATCTGTACTAATTGAAATACACACACTATTAGTTTCATATAATAACATATTAAATCCAATTAATAACAGCTGAAGTAATACCCCCTCCCCCCCTTCTCCAGGCCAAACTCGGAAGTTAAG
>JAQIWE010002880.1:0-12518 GCA_034698565.1 Campodea plusiochaeta | reverse complement strand
ATTATTTTTTCTATCATTGAACAATGGAAATAATATGGTTTTGGCACACACAATAACATTGCAAACATTTTATTTCCGCTGTACTGCAATGATAAATCAGTGTGTAATAGACGTTCTTTATATGCTGCTGACCAAAGTTTCTTCAAAATCTCCACCCCGTGTCACACAGTTAATTGCTCAGAACTAATATATCACTAATAACTTGAGAGTAACTTGTTCAAACCTTGGCAGTAAATCCAGTATCGTCTTGAAAGAAATACTTAAAACAAAACTGTTTTCTTGTCATCATAGATTCTTCAAAAATTGGAAATAGGTTAGACAATAACTTGTCATCTTTTAAAAACATTTTTAACTTCCCTACATCAGTTATATCACTGCAGTAATAATATTGTGCCATATGTTTAAATCTTTATTCGACTTTTCATAACCAATCTCAATTGCTTGAGGCATAGACAAATCGAATAATGGTTTACAGTAATACTCCTGACCTAAACATTTTACATTTACAACAACAATTGCTTACAATATTATAAAGTCTGTTCTTCACGGGATACTTGCTCGATTGCAGTGCTAGAAAAGATAATCTTCTGCTGAAAAAAATGATTGTACGAGGGTGTACCAAAAGTAATTCCAATTTATTTATATTTCAAAAAGTATTAGGCGATTTTAATGAATTTCACATAATGTTACTACCGTTACCGGTATACAAAAAAAATCAGTTTAATCGATACAATATTGCCAGTTCGCAGGACTTCTCGTGCACCCTTATTTCCACAGAAATTGCCATAAATTTGCCAACATTTATCTCTTAATCCAGTACGTCATTGTTAACTTTTTCGTGAACTTTAACTTTTCAGGTGTCGAAGATGATGCATGCCTAGTTGCGTAGATTTGTTTTAGCTCCTGTTTGGTTTCTGGCAATAATAAATCGCATTAAGTGATTTTTTATCTATTTCGAAATTTAAAAATGAACTTACACGAAATGTAATTTCTAAATGAGGAAGGTCTCATTTTCAGTAAGCAAAAACGTTGTTACTAATGTAAATAATCACTGTAAAGGGTTTCAAAACGGGCGCTTGCGAAGTCCCGGCAAACTAGCAACAATGTATCGATTAAGCTGAAATTTATTCTGCATATCGTCAAAAACATTTACTACAATACGTGCGAATTTCATTAGCATGGAACAAATACTTTTTGAAATATGAAAGAATTAAAGTTACTTTCGGTAACCACTCGTACAATCTTATATGTGGAGGTATTGCTCCATAATAATGGGTTTTCAAGTAATAAAATGTATCGGAATTAAATTTATCAACATAAAATATTATATATAAATATATTAATTGAAGTATTTGAAGGTAATATATCTATTAATTCAAAGGCAATTTTGGCAACAAATCTTACAACCGCTAATGTCCTTTATAGATTGTGCAAAGCTTGACTTGCTTCTAATAGATATAAATATCAGTAATATTAACACTGAATATTATGAATAAAACCTTACCATATACAGTCAAACCCATCCTGTGAGTTAAATACTCGTTAGCTCTCCTGTCTTTCACCGTGGCCTGCTGGTGTAGTGGGCTATCGCCCCATATTATGGGGGAATCTCTTAGTCACGTTCCTAGTGTACCTGAAGATAAACTGAAGGGTCGAAACAGCGGTCGTGCACTCTACCTACCCTTACCACTCTTTCCTATATAGGTGAAGGCAGTCCCCCGTTTGTGGAACTAAGGGTACCAAAGTACCTGTCTGTTGAATAGTCATATACATAAACGAGAAGTCTACCTGCGTCTTATTGGAACCTTCTGTGTCTTGGACACTACGTTACGTGTACGTCAGACTTAGGTGCGTTACGTGTACGTTCGACTTTGGGTCCATCAAGTCAACGTCAACGTAATACATATATATAAAGGGTATATGAATTGAATAAAGGACGATAGGGTATAAGGGTAAAATTGTACTTAGAAACTTGGAAACTTTAGATTTTTCTAGCTCAAAATTACTCTTGTATTATATACATAGTCTACGTAGCTGCGTCTTGGACACTACAGCTGACTTTTGTTGTTATTCTGCACTTAGTGAAGTATCTGGCTCTCTCTAGTATTCAATATAATATAATAACCTTTGATATTTCAATTAATATTGTAAGATTTGTTGCCTAAATTGCCTTTGAATTAATAGTAATAAAATATTTGCTGCATGTATTGAATGGAATGCAGATTTGAATAGATAGGAACTTTCATCAGATTTTCCATTATTTCCATATTTCTATAGAATCAACGACCAACTCAATTAAAGGAGAAAACGTTTCAATAATAAGTGGGAACTTAAAGACGTACGATGATCTTTATTCTTTTGATTTCTTTTTATGAACTCTTTTGATGAAAATGAATTCCTCGTAACGTATCAAAAATTATTTTATGAAATACAAAAATAGTGATTGCAACATGAAAATATAGCTATTGTAAAAATGCAGACATAAATATTTCTATTTTAAGATATTTTAATAAACGATTTAATAATAAAAAATAGATAGTATCAGTATTTAACTGCATTTGGAAAACCAATTCTAAAATGGATATAACATTCTTGCAAATTTTAATCCCTAAAGATAACTCAGTAAATTCTTCAGGTCGTTAACCTTAGTGCTGAATAGCAATGCTTTGCCAGGGCATTTCGGTCATCCAGATTCTTCACCATTGCTCTGTGTTCTTTTAATCTAGTAAATAAATGACGGTATGTTTCCCCAAAATAAACCATATCACAATCACCACAAGGTACTTCGTATACGCCTGGTTTCTGCAACTCCTGAACGGGATTTTTAACTCTACGGGGTTTTTTTTTCAGGTTGGGAGGTGGCATGTAAAAACTTTTAATCATATGTTTCTTCAGAACTCTAGTGATTTTTTCAGTCTTACCAGTTTCTAAAAAGGATAACATTTTTCAGTCGTAACATATCTTCTAATTTTTATTTAATATAGGAACGTATTTAAGCCTTAACAAAGTTTCCTGTAACAAAATTAAAATTCCCTAAATATAAGAGTTAATCTTTAGAAAAACCTGAGAGTGTGAGAGAGTATTACCATACCGAGAAAATTAACTTAATGTCATCACTGACGAAACAATAGCACTTAAAAAATATGTTTATAATGAAATAATATATGGTCATTCAAAAGGTGGAAGTAGATCTATTAATGCTCTTTGCTATGTATGATCCACAGACTTATTTGTTCCTTGATATATCGGAAGGATTGTGTCGCTCGACATTGGGACTGGATGATTTTAGTAAATATTTATATGAGAAAGTTAATTTTTTTAAATAAAAAGAAGTCTAATAAAAAGTTTTACTTTTTTTTAATAAAAATATCAAAATCATTGCAACTTATTTGTAAACTTTCAATCTGAACCTTTGAGGAATCCGGCCTTCTTGGGAAACAGTTTCAGTCATAATTGTCTCCAAACCAAGAAAGGTCTCCAATTAACCAACACAAAATAAGTGATCAACTTCTTCGATGTATCCAAAGTGTTGTTTAAAATATTTTGCTTCCGCCTGCCAGATATTTAGCATCTTCGGATTTCGGTATACTATCATGGATATAAGATTTTTATAGTATAACGCCAAACTGTAAAAAGAGAATCCCCAGCGTGAAATTATGCATTTACAGTAACAAAATACATAACATTTCAGCATTATCTTAGCAGCTTGAAAAAAAATCTTTATTGAAAATGATTAAAAATGTTATTATTTGAAAGAATTTTGTTACATTTCAATAAAAAAAAGGTAATTTTTTTGTAAGATTTTTTTTTAATTCGACTGCTTTTTTATATTTTTCAAAGTCAAAATCTAGGAATGAAAACCATTGACCAGTTTTTATATTATTTGTTATGCATATAGAGGTATGTAAATACACTTACTGCGTACTTCATCCGTACAGTTAGTACCCGATACCTAAGTACCATGAAAAGTTTTTTTGACAACTTTTGAACGTCTTATCAAATTTACACCAAAATATAGCAAAAATTCCGTATAATACGCTTCGATTTTGAGATATAAACCTATCTGATTCGTTTTCAGATTGAGTTTACGAAGTGTCGGACTGGCCAGGTCCGCGATTACGGACGGGGCCCCTAGAAAAAAGTGAAATAAAGAAAACATTATAAAAAATGTGGTCAAAATTTTACAAAATATCAGTAAAAATGGGCTAAAATGTAATGTTTTTAACTGAAATTTTACAAAAATTTCTTCGCTCGCGAGGAAACGGTGACACTTCACAAGCAGTTTGAGTTCCACGAAAATTTTCCTAGAAGAATTCCTAGCACTGAGCCACTGACTTTATATATTGACAATTTTCTAATTCCCCTTATGAAATAAAAAGCAACATTTTTTTCATTTAAAAATGTCACATTCTTTTGAAATATATCAACTTTTCTTATAGTAAAGAAGAAAAAAAGTAAAAAACATCACTTTAGCTCAGCACTTCATTTTTCATAAAATTTCGTAAAAATACTGAGTTTTGTGTTCGTCCCAAAATTAATTAGTTTAATGATGGTGTCTCAAAATTTTCAATATATCTTATTACTCAGTCAGATGAGTCAGGCGTACATTTAAAACACATATTAAGAGTGCAGATAACATAATAAAAACTTTACAAAAATGTATTAAAACATTGTGGTCAAACTTCACGAAATGTCAGTAAAAATGGTTAAAAATAGTGCTTACTGCTTTTTAACTTTAATTTCCAATTTTTTTTCCCCGCTCGTGCCAACCATGGTGGCGCTTCGCGGACGGTCTGTGACTCAATTTTTTTTAAAATTCACCTCTCCGAATCCGCGCTTGATGCTGGGGCCCCTGATTATGAACAGCGGACGGGGCCTTTTGAAGCCAGTCCGACATTGTTTACTGTATATTGAATACTGGAATAATACGTAAATCTTATTTTCTAAAAAGGATAACATAATAAATAATAGTGCCCCAATGATCTATAAACTTTTTTTTTTTTCAAGCTGCTTCGATATAATATAATAACCATTTCACGCTAGTTTTGTTCCAGTAGTAAAAGTGTCATCTTCAAAGGTGTAAATAACGAACGCGTACACTCTCGACGACGCTGCATTCAGTTTCGGACAGTGTGTTGATTGAATCAGTTTAGGATGGCCAGACCAGAAAACCTGATTGAGATTCTTGGTGAAGAACAGGGTCATATCTTCGCCAACAACAATGATGGGTGAATATAATTGTTTTTCTTTGCATGCTGATTTTTTCCGCTTAAAAAAATCCCGATCCTGAGTGCTGCTGTTTCAAAAAACCTTATTCTACTATTTCCAATGTAATGGCGTGACCTTGAACAAGAAGAATAGAAGGTGCGTTTCAGTTTTGTATTAAACTATCATATTTGACGTTCTGTGTTAAATCGTAGTACAGGATAGTCGATGCATGGGCGTCGAATACGGGGGGGGGGGGGTACTGAAAACTCTCGGAATATTCCTTTCTTAAAGGGTTACCTGCAGATAATAATGCATTTCCCGTTTTCTGTGATTTTCTTTTACTTATATTATTAAAGAATTTTTACAAAAAGTTTGACTTTTTTTACCCAGCGGATCAAGAGTTATTTCTGTTTATGTAGTCGATGGATTCTACACAAGGTAGCACAAATCGACCTGTTTAATTTCGCTGCCTTGCGAAAATATGAAAATTATTTGCTGAAAAGCACATATCAGAACACATATCTATTAAGTAGTAGCAAAACTGGCTTAAAAATAATGCAAATTAATTATTTTATTCATATATCAGCAGTTGTCTTGTTCTGAGCCATGCTTGCTCCGCTACCTTACAGCTTATCTTCTTGCATTTTCTAACGTTAATATCTCCACAACCGGTGATTTTTGGGAGGTAAGAAAAATAATATGAGTTATTTATATCAAGAAGACTAATATTATGTTATAATATAAGTCAATTTAGCTGCAGGTAACCCTTTAAAGCTGCAATTTTTCATTGACATAATTATACAGTATTTTTTTTTTTTTTTTACAAATTGCTGTATATTTAAAGAGCGGAAAAAATTTCTAAATTTTTGCTTGTGGAAATCTATAACTTTTAGCTCTGACCCCCTAAAGTTTTCATAACTCCAACGTCAATGTTGCTCAACTCTGTAAGCCTTCTTCTATAGAGCAAGAGTTGACAGAGTTAACAAACCTTAATATGACCGATGACACATATTTGTCTTATTTTATTTGATATTGTTATATTAGTTATAATTTATTAAATGAAAAAGTCATAATGTACTAAACGACGGTCCTTAGTTTTAAAAAATCCCAATTTTTGAGAATTTATCCTGTGAAATATGATCAAAAATAAGATCGATCAACCACCATGGAAGAGAGCGTATATAAGAGTGGTTTCACCATCTAAAATTAAGGTGATCGCTAATAAAAAGTTATCACTGAGGACTGAATCCAAAAAAAGGAAACTTGATATTAAATAGGAAAATGGCAATTCCATTACTCCTAACTATTATTTCAACATTTTGGTTACAAAACTAAAAGAGTGTATTTCAAGATGAAACATTTCCTGCAGACTATATAATGATGTCAATAAATATACCAGTTATGGGACTGTCGCTATATCATCTTGAGGAAACTGAACTACGATATTGTAACTTCAAATAGTTTTTTCATTTTTGTAGTATGTTAAATTCAATATATTTCATATTTATAAGTTCAAAATAAAGAAATTTTGTGGAGAAAAGTTTCGTACTCAAAATAGAGAACATTGACGAAATAAGTGGTGGTTATTATGGAGATGACCTCTATGTAAATATGTTTTAACCCGATAAGAAAAATAATGATGTTATTAGGTCACTTTTAAGAAATTTGGATTAATTTTAGAGAAATACATTGAAAACTATACAAGTGAAATAACTAAGAATTTGTGATCGTAAACAATTTCCAATCTGCACATTGGATTTAATATACTCAGACATGTCTGCGTATAAATCGTTTACTTATATTTAGAGGAACCCTACATTTCCACTTGTATTATTAATTATTATGGATTTCTTATTATTTACTAATAAAAAAAATACTGTATAAGCTTACTAAAAATAAAAAAATCACAGAGAATTTGACGATGCTGATGTCTTATTATTACAAGCTACTTTTTTTACACTCCTTTGTGCATTACACTTTTGTTTCATCAAAGGCGATTTTAGAATTTTTTTCAAGGAAAATGTAGAAATAAAACTAGCAAAAGGCAATTGACATTTTATCCAAATTATCATTCAGGTATAATTGTTACGGATTCAATTTCGTGTTAAAATAAGACTGAAATCAATATAAAAAAATTAATCGGTGCTTTATTTAAAAAAAACTTTTGTTCTCTTAGCAACCAAGAACTTAGTGGCCCATTTCCATTGCTGGATTTCGCAATTAGATGCAACACGAAGATCATTGTAAAGTTGCGAAACAGACATTGGTTGTTTGGGCGATTAGTGACTTACGACCACCACATGAACCTGTTGATGAGAAACGTCATCGAATTCTGGCTTACTCCAGAGGGTGAGGTAAGAGCAGAATCACTTTCATCCCAGATTGTATTTAGAATATTATTCATACTGTATATTGCTAATTGTAGTTGTATGAAGTTAAGTTTTATGATATATATCTTCGGACATACCAGGTCGTAACCAAAAGTTTCGGGAATATGTCCTGAAATATTAATTCCAAGATTTAGCAGATATATTTTTGCACTGAAGCCTTCTATGTATTCCCCTTAGGCATGCTTAGGACTATTTTATATTTTACCATTTATAATTATTTTGATTCCTGGATCCTGGAGCTAGATTCCTGCACCTGCGATTTCCCTATGTTAAACCAAAACGACCAGCATTCACTCTGATTTTCTTTGGGAGCAGAATAAAGTTACTGAAGTAAAAAAGGAATTCGTGTTCTGAAGCTACTTTAAGAGGATACAAGGCGATAATACGTAGAGAAATACTATGAAAACAGTTATTGTCTTTGCTACCATGAAAACGTTCCTCCCTCACATCTCTTGTTTTCTGGTGGATTTTTAATTTCAAGGATTATTATTCATTGGATTGGCCTCATACCCTATATGACATATTCACACTCTTCTATACGAAATTACGCTTGAAAGGGCGTGTTATATGAAATTATAAACAGAATAGCAGGAAGTGCTTAATGTGACTTTAAAATTAAATAAAAAAAAATCAGAGACCCAGGTGAACATCGGGAAAAATTTGACCAAGGGCACTACTTTGAAGACAAAAAAAGGAAATTTAAATTAAGATATAAAATTATGTTTTAAAGACTATAATTCGATCATAGAAGTTTTGGGTAGCAATAGTATACCTCACGATATGTAAATAAATATGTTTCTACAGCTAAATATGTTATGAAGTTCATGACTTCATGGAAATAATTTACTGGTGTCTTCGTTTCAAAAATATAAATCATACTTATATTGCAGTAAGTTATTTTGTAGTGATCATTTTTTAATATCTGAAGTAGGCAGTAGCCACAATATATCACACTCATCTTTTGACAAAACGGATTTACAGGACATCAATTTTTAAAGTATATCTCTCAACAACATATTAAATACCTGTACAAACAAAGATTTGAAATTGTTTTTTTACATAGAACTTTGCTTTTGATTGACTTTTTTTAATAAAAATTGATCATAAATTCCCATTCTGTTAAAATTAGGATGTGTTGCATGGATGTGGACAAAATTTTAAAAAAATTGTTGCTTAATAGTAAAAGAACTACTAAATATTGTTATTGATAAATAAAGAACATTTCTTTCATTATAGTATCTATTGTATCATTATCAATGTTAAAAACTTTACACAAATAATCTTGATGTGTCATAAGTGTAGTAGTAAATTTCTCAAGATTTTAATTTAATTCATTAGGGAGACTCCAAAATCTCTCAGGACATCATTTGTTATAGAAACTGCAAAGTAATATCTCTATTTATAAAATTATTATTGTATTTTAAGATAATGGAAATTCCTGCTTTCAGATAAAGCCTGGAAGAACGAATAACCTGGTGAAGAAGGAAAGATTTATCAAGAATCTTCTACTGCGTGGTGACAACATCATTTTCATCATGGCAGATGGTGAGAGGGCAGCTGATCTCACTTTTATTAAATATGCTTATAAGTATTAGTAAATTGACAAATAGTCATTAAAACTTTTTATGTATTGTACTTTTATAAGAAGCCATGCTATTTCTGTAAGAATAATAATAAGTAATTTGTTGATTTTTTCTGTAAAGTAAGTACATTGTATTTGTTAAATAAATACTTGCTGCATTTATACATAACATTGTAGTTCTTTTTTAAAACATTCCTTAAACTATAGAGAAAATCTTGACAATATTGACCAGTGAATATCGAGCTTTTAATATTATTTGAAAGATGCAGTAATTTATTTCAAATCAAGTAACAATAAAAGTTACATTACTTCAAGATGTAACCCTGAAGCTAGTTGCCATTATTTTATTAGAATTCATACACAGTATTATTTCTTTCTAATTGAAATTAGTTTCAAATAAGGGTTCACAACATAATAATATTCTTCACTTTCAATGAAAATAACATTTTATTATATATGCTTTGAGTTCTGTTCACTTTACATAACAATAATAAAATAATCTTTAGCTATTTTAAAATAACATTCACATTTATAACTGAAACATTCTGGAGAATTATTGTCTATAGTTTGCTGTTCAAGGTTTCCCAAATCTAATGCATTCATTTTAAGGTTCTATATTACCTAATACACTTTTCTCAAATAGCGGAATGTAACAATGTTCTTATTACAGCTTATTATTACAAATGATAATATAGAATTTTATTTTACAGAAAATAAGTATGGATCAAAAACAAAAAAATACGAAGCATGTAAAATATTCACTAAATGATGCTACTAAATTTTTCATTCGATAAAAATTAGAAAACAAAACAAAAAAGTTCTAACAAGAAAATTCATACATCATAAAAAGAGAAGAAACACTGAATTTGTACTATTTCTGGAATGATATATTAACAAAGTAAAATATTTAATTTTTAAACACAAGAAAAAAAAATGATTTTCAGAGTCTCTTCTCTCAATTACCGGTAATACAATATTCTATTACAATTTTGGCATAATATACAAACTTCCTTAGTAAATTGTACAGATTTTCATTGTTTGATAACCTTAATAATATTTTTTTCTGAATGCATTAAAGTATTATTATGTTTATCTTACTGCATTGTTGGCATAGCTACTGCTGGCTTTTGATGTGATACATCACTATCACGCCATAATTGTGTTACAGTCTTAACTTGAGTGAAGAAATTGATGCCCTGGAAAAGAATAAACAAAATTGTTAGAAAGAAATAGTTGAATGTTTGAATTATTGAAAAGAAAATTCTGGTGAAAATTACTGCTTGGTACAAAGTTATAATTATTGCTGTCAGCAAATAGACATTGACTTAAATATCTTAATTTTATAGTGACAATATCAACATTAATTTGAGATGTAGAATTTTCTGACAGAAAAAAACTGAAAAGTATTAAAAATATTTGACATTTATTAAGGTGCCTAAGTTTTTGACACCGCCTCCTAAATAAATAATTAGTTTGGTAATAAAAAAAATTGCTTCAATGTAAATGCACAATTACAAATTTTCAATTTCACATGATTTTGAAACAAATATGCCCTAGAGTTAAGAAATATTCTCCCAAAAGAAATCAGGAGTTAAAAGTGGCATAAATTTACTTGAAGAAAAAATATAATTAGGACAAATTCTCGAAACACTGAGCATTTGACCCATGACCTTTTTCAAATGACTTCCTGAAATTTTAATAACTATTTCCACAGCTGTGTTAAGTAATCATAAATTAATCAGTATTCATCAAATGTTTTTTTTTAAGTAAGATGAAAACTAGGAAGAGCTATCTTGCCCAGTACATAATTATGAAATATTCATAGCATGAAATTTGTACATACAAAGAAAGTGATTTTTTTATTTGACCAAACTGTTTTTAAAATTACTTGTCAATATAGTTTCATTAAGTACTTATAAATTGGTTTTTCTTTGTTCTGTTTCTGAGCAGCAAACAGATACTTCTACAAACAAGGGAAACTCTAATAATTGAAAAATAAAACGAAATATTCGCAAGGTCCATCTGTTGTTAATATTTGGAACTATGTGTTGAACATTTTTAACCTATCGGCGCATGCATTCACAACGTGTTGGTCATTTTTCACCAATCAGAACACGTATTCAAAATGTAGACAAGGAGATATCCTGTAGAATACAGCACCTCTACAGGCCGTTATCAACACGAATACTGTTTTAATAAGGGATAGCTTACTTACAAAAACTTTAGCATTCAGTAATTTAGTAAGAGATTTTAAAAATGAGCTGTAAAAATCTTCAAAAACTCTGAAATCATATAAATTCTTTACTAAAAACTAATAAATTAAATCTACTAGCGTTTCATCTAGAATTTTTCGGGGGCAGGGCACATTCAGGTTAAAGTTGGCACATTTTTACATAATAAAAATTGCCAGGGAAAGTAAAATGATTTTATAACTTTTTTTTGACATTTTTTAACATTTCGTCCTCAATTATACACCAATATAAATGATATGTATGTCATTGGAAAGATCTCGTTGAGACCTTTAAAACAATGTTTATAACGACTATATTTCGTTGGTATTTTCGCAAATAAACGGCTTTCAAACCTGGGTGTGATTATAACAGCACAAGGGCGCCCTAAGAGTAGGGCAGGGTGCCCCAAGAGGTAGAGCAGGACACACCAGAGGTAGGGTAGGGCACTGCACCCTTCTAAAACTCTCTAGATGAGACACTAAAATCTACCTTACACTTTTAAAATCTGTCAACCCTAAAATCTTATTTTAACACTGCTTTGACTTTACATATGTTCATACAAAGGAAGAAATAACTATAATACTAGATAGACTTATCAATGACAAGTAATTAAACATCCCCAATTCATTTACCCTTAAACCAACTCAACCAAATCCTACCTGCTTTCCATAAAAGTTGACATCCCCCCGGAATGATCCTCTTGATCCAGTGAATGAGAACATAGGTAGTGGAACAGGTATAGGTACATTAACACCTATCTGTCCTACATCAACATCTTGTGTGAATTTACGTGCTGTTGCTCCATTCGTTGTGAAGATAGCTGTGCCGTTACCATATTGGTTGTCGTTTATTACTTTTAGGGCATCTTGAAGTGTATCAACCTTTCAGGAAAAAAGTAATGGATTTTTACATTGTGAATATTAGTGTATGTGTTTTCATTCTACATGTTTGAGTTTACTGGTGCACAATTTCAAACTAAAATAACTGTAAAACTACTGTATAGTCCGTCACAAACATTATTTCCCCCGTCAAAACAAAGCGGCGGGTTTATCCTTGAGATGGGTGATTTTCCAATTGTAATTTTAATCCTTCTTTTCAAAGAATCAT
>JAQIWE010002879.1:0-12519 GCA_034698565.1 Campodea plusiochaeta | reverse complement strand
AATTTGCTCTTTAAAGTGACAGAAATCTCATGATTTTGAAAATTAAAACGTTCATATTTTTTTATCTCATCACGGTCTTTCGGCAAAAATGTGAACATACCAACAATTTAAATATAAAAAAAGTTCGATGGACTGTCTATTTTCTGTAGGTTTCCCATATTTCTTTTAAAAAACGTATTCTAAATCACTGAAAACGGTATCCCGGTATTACAATATTTGAATACCGAAATACCGGTATTGAAAAAAACACTCCGGTATTGCAAGCCCTATTTATAAGCCCATTCTGAACAATTGAAAACTTCATTACAATAAAGAACTGCACAATAACAAATATTAGATTCAGTCAGATGCTTAAAATGCTTTAGTGGCATACAAGGCAGTCACTACAGTTGAGCTGGGGAGGTTATAGGCTGCCCGTCCAAAATTAGCTGTGCCCACCCAAATAAAATTGCGGAAAATCTGTAATGTAAAATACTCAAGCAGAGTTAACAAATTAATTTAGTCAACATAAACCTACTGTTTCGTGTAAAAAAGGAAATACAAAAAAATCTTCAAATTTAGAGTGAACCACCCAAACTGAAATGTCTGGCTACGACCCTGGTGGCATGGTGACAAATACCATGACTAACATTAATGATCTATTGCCTTACCTTCTCTAAATCAACTACAAAGATGCTGCCTGGCTATCAAGAATCCTAGCTGTGTGGGCCACCCATTTAGAAAGGCCTAAAAGTATAAATATAAAAATATAATTAATAACAATATACAGGGATACCGTGGCTGAAAAAATGTCAACATACTTTATAAACAATATTAAAATAGGCTATAATTACTATGAATAACATTCTAATGAGATAATCAACTTTGTAACATGGCATACATCTGATATGGTTATTTTTGGCTTGATAATTCAGTAAGCAAAATTGATCCCAGTATTTTTTTTCAATGGGAATCACTCTGTATATAATTTGCCACATGTGCATTTATTAATAAATTAACAAAGTAAATCAATTTCCTATTTAAAAATATACATATTTGAGTTGAAACATCTTTTGACTCCTTATTTAGGTCTTTTAGACCTAATATGAATATTAAGGTACAGAATGTAGAACTCAATTTCAGCAATTAGTAGCGTACAAAATTACACTATAAAATGATTTAACTTATAGGCCTATTTAGTATTAACTAAACTGTGGATTACTCTCATTATTTTTAATATAATTACAGAGCTTTGCCCATTGTTCCTATGCAGTGGTGGTTTTAGAATTATCAATGATGCTAAAAAATATTTGCCCTCGCTTGATAAAAATGAATAATTAAATATATAGGCCTATATCGTCGCCGTAGATGCAAAACCTCCATTGTTACACTTTTTCTGAAATGCATTTTATTGGTTCATTTTGACCGGCCAATCAGGATGCATATTTTACCCTGACTCCTATGCTGAAATCTGTCTCTAAAGTGGATTTACAAAACCTCCAATATTACGAAGAAGATACATTACCTACAAATCCTGCAAAATTGCTATTTAGTTTTGTAACATTGGAGGTTTTGCAATTTAACAAATATTTAGTTTTTTGCCATTCCTGAACAATTTTGAAAATGTAACATTGGAGGTTTTGCATCTAAGGCGACGATATATATAGAAAGCGACGATTCCATTTTTTTATCTGTAGGTCTATAAACACAATTAAATACATTTTTAAGAGTATCAGACCATTTTAATGGAGTATTGCAGAGTTTTGAGAAAATTTTGCTTCTTTCAACAGAAAATTGCATAATTACAAGATTAAAAAAAAAAATTATTATTATTTCTTTATAATTTGAAAAAGTTTATTGACATTGGTGCTGGTAATCTGGTATCTTCCTATAGATTTGTAACCAGTAAGAATATTTGACAATATTCAAACACAGAACCCAAGTACTGCCAAAATATGAAAATCATATAGAATTAGGCATTGATTATTGATTATTTTGAGGTTAATCTGCAATCAATACACCATTAAATCAATTACAGTAGGCCTATTATAATCATTACTACTGTTTTAGTAGCCTAATTCTTTTAAGAAGAAGTAACCTTCTACAAATAGAACTATGACTAAGACACTACAATATTTTTGAAAGTAAAAAGATTGATACACAATATATAGTAAAATCAGACGTTAGTGTTGTATAATCGATATTATATAGGCCTGTGTCTGCTTTCCACTTCTTGGAATATTTAAAAGAAAAAAAAGAAGATTATATCCCGTAAATCCTAAGTATACAATATTCATCTATAAGTCAACTAGGGATGACAACAGTCCAATATTCATGATCATCCCAAAAACATACTTCATGTTCCTCTTCCTGAGTGAATTCGTAATGTCCTGATCTCCCGAAATCACAAATTTTATATCAAAATAAAATAATCCAAATGAATTTTGTGAATATCAAAAAGCGGAATAATCCAATTGAATTTTGCGAATATTGAATGCGAAGTACAGTTTCCTTTACAATTATTCAAAATTTTCTTCTCCCACTTTGCAGACGGTCTTTAATGACACACGTGCTGAAAATTGACAAAATTGATAAAAAAATGCTATTACAAATTATTCTATTTCTCAGAAATGATGTCAAGTATATAAAATTATAAATAATTATGTCCCTTTTGTTATAAGATGTTTTTCTCTTTTGATAGAAGCAAAACCCTCAAAAGTATTTGGAAAATTTACATTTCCAATCTTCAATAAGCCTAGGTCTACATTGCCTGTTTTTGCACCCGAGACGATGAAAATTATTGTTTTGCTCATACTGTACAAGGGAAAGATATCCAACAAACACAAATACTGCAAATTCATTAAATGCAACCCATAGTTTTTATTTTTTGCATTCGGAAATTCTAAAATAAATCCTACAAGGTAGCCTAGTTGTCCCAAAATTTAATTAGGCCTACAGAAAGTTGGTAACCCTAATCACCCAGTCATAAATGTACTGGCTTGGTGTCATCTGCAAAAAAGAAGCCATCTTGGCAACTAAAACAGAGTAACTCTAAAAATTCATTTCTAAACATTAGAAATTTATGAAGTATGCCTATGTAAGATCCAAAATATTCTTCCAGTAAATATTTTTTTTGTTTCAGCATCCCTGTAGTTGTAGTTGCCAACACCATACTCAAGTTAACCACCAACAAAAAGCATTGGTGGTCAGAATGGTCAAAATATGAAACTTTATATACACTACACAATGGCTCATGCAGTCAAATCAAAATAACAAAAATTGTTACAGCCCTTGTATCTGTATTATGTGATTAGTAATTTACGAAAATGTAAAAACAAGGCCTATGTAACTTATTCAATTACAGTATTTAAATGTAAAATTACAACATGCAATTAACTAACATCTATAGGAATTATTTCGTTGGCCTATGTTAATGATGCCAATCTATAATGGACTAGGCCTAGCCTATAGGTCTATTAGACCTAGGTCTATTCATTCACTAATTCATAAATCTAATATCTTAGTCGTAAACATCAGAACATGGCAGTACAACAATACACTGTAAAGTAGGTTCATTCTTATAATTTAATAGGGGCCTACTCTTTTAAGAATAATTACAGAAAAAGATGTCCATTACATCTGTTCTATAAATTATTTGAAATTGGCCAGCCTGCACTCTGTTCAGCCAATCATTTTTTTATCAGCTGATCAGTTTATAAAAGATCCTGAGAGAAAATTTAAAAGCATAGGTCTACTGTATCACAAATCTCAAATTGTTAGTTACACAACATTTAAATGAAAACAGCAAATCCGTATTTTAGCCTATTTCTAATACAGTGATTTCAAATTACTAAAAGTCAGTTTACTAAGAGTTTAGATCATTCTGAATTTGCAAATGTGAATCCTCTACTTTCATGTAAATGTTATTAGGTTCAACATTTTCATTTATCACAGTATAACTGTATTAACTGCAGTCGATTTAGCCTATTAGAATCACATTTGAATGTTTGATAGCCTGTAGTCTAACCTGCTACTCACTGTAGTTTATTCTAGCCTTGTTTTGTTTTCAACTGCTAAGCTATTTTGCACTATTCTGCTACATACAGGAACACAGCAAGATACAGGCTAGCCAACCACTCAAATGCATTTTATAGTTACTATTTAGAAATTGCACAACTGTGAGAGTAACAATAAGACCTGCTTAGCCTATTAAGGATCCTTAAAGTTTGATTTAACATAGAAAATACTTGTTTATTAAAGTTTTGTTCTAATATTCTCTTGTCTAAGTGTAGGCCTATCAAAAAAGAGAGGTGGAGAACCCTTTTCAGTGTAGGATTGCACTGCCATTTTTACTAATATTATGAGATTGGTTGTATTTTTAATTACCGTATGATATAATAATGAAGGAAGATCTTCTGTTCTCGGAATTAACAGCTCAGTTGAAATGCAAAAATACGCAAGTTGTATGAAAATATGAACTTGTGTCGCAGAGTGTAGGGCATGTCAAGGAAGATCCCAACGAAGTTCACCGATAAATTGTTGTACTTTGTCCGCTTCTATTGAATAAAAACCATACCTCACGCACAATATCACATATCTATAGTAGTTATTGCACAGTTAATATAGGCAATTATACAGTTTTTATGGAGATTTAATACGTTCAAAATTAGTGTACGAAACTGAAAATAGTCTGCATTTCTGAAAATAGTCATCTCGCGATTGGCGAGAGCGCAGCCGGAAGTGCTGGGCTGTTTCACAGTTCTGCAAGTAGAGGGTAGGTTCTGCTTCCGCCAGCTGTTTTCATACAGAAGATGGGTCAGAATGGTCGACAGGAAAAACAGTCAAGAAAAACTTTTATAAAACAGAAATAAGGATTCATTGTAAGTTAGTGTTCTGGGATAATTAATTTATTTTACAATACAGTCATGGTAAAAAGCATTAAGCTAGTTATTATGCACCATCCTGGTATGTTTTGTTAAAACTAACCTGATTAGATGTAGGCATAGCCTCCTTTAATACTTTCTTCTTTGTATTGATGAAAAGTGCATGAACTGACTACCCTAAGTCAATGAAGATGCAGTGTAATTGTCAAAATAATAACCACATGAAAGGATAGTCTACCTTCTTATGATTGACAATTTGATACAGTGGTAAATAACAAATCTATGTAAGCTAGCAACTGAACACTTTCGGTCCTGAAGAAACGAAATTAATGACTTTCCAGTAACCCTTGCCCTTGGTTATCCCTTTTTTGTTCTCAGTCTTTATTCTTCTCAGGACAGAAGAATCTTTGGTAAATATCAGTAGGTCTACAAGTTATTTTACTATTATTAGAAATGTGAAAAGGAGTTCTTTAGGTTTTATTTGTCTCAGTTGATACTGGCTTCATTTGCCTTTTTCAGATTTACCATTTAGTGAGGAGAATCATTATATCTTTTCTCCTGAAGAAAGAGCTAGATTAGGGCGAGCAAATATTGTGATTTGGATATTGGCCTACTTAAAATTATCGTAGAGAGACCACATCACTTTCACTCCATACAATATTACAGATAGTCTAGACTAATCATAGTTGATTTTATTTTCCAATAATTAACCATGTTTTTATAGTAAAATTTTTGCTGTACTTTGGAACAGGGCAACATCAAGGGTTAGGTCAGGTTTGGTTAGCTTAAAGTACATTTTAATACGTTAGGATAGGTTTATATATGATTGGGTACGTTTGTGTATGCCAGGGCAGGTTAAAATTGTGCTTAGATACTTTTAATATCCATTCTGGATAGGTCACATAACATTACGTTGCACTGTTCCAAAGTTTTTCCAAATTTTTTTCCCAAAAAGATCACATTTAAAATTAAAGGAAACTACCTCAAAACAGGAGTTTCCATCGTTTTTAAATGTCTTAGCAACAGCAGAACTTGATTTGTATAAATATGTCTCTAGAAGGAAAAAAACGTCGGAGTATTTTGAAGAAACGTCTATGAAATAATTGATCGATACCATTAGTAACCAATCAGAATCCTCGATTCAAAGGAAGAATGGCTTGCATGTATGTACGGCAAAATGAATATGAATGGAAATGGCATGATTAGCTTATAAGTACGGCGATACACTACAGGTAGAGTCATATATTTGCATAACATATATATGGCAACATGGCTCGAAGGGTTAAGTTTACTGTATATGAACACTATTTAAACTAGACTCAGGAGCAAAGTGTAAAATGTAAATGTTCAATTTCAAAAATACATAATTTGCCCAGCTACTATCTTCTCAGGAACTGAAGAGATCATGTGAAAAGCAGATGGTACTACTATTGTATCATAGTGAAAATGGCAGCTGGTGCAAAATAAGAAAAGTTTTTCAATGAGTAGTAATTCTATTACTCGAGTATTATTTTGCATGGCAGTTTCCAAAGTTTGAGTAGCAAAAAAAAGGAATAATCAGATCAAATGGAAAATCGGGAACGTAAATGATCGATAGAAAGATAATATCATAACATTATATAGGCTACCTATGAAATCGTCTTTTTCTCGCGATTCCAATAATGCCTAAAACAATTCTATGCGACAAACGGTTCTTGCGCTGCAGCCTGAAGTTTTTGATGTCGATAATAAACACAAATTGTGGTCCTGAAATAATTATGCGGTACGTTGTAAATATTGAATTTATACCATAATAATTTACATGGATAAAATCATCTCTTTTCTGAACATTGTTAGGGTCCAACTTTGTTTTTTATGTAAATACAGAACACTGAACATAAACTTCTTTGATCTGGTAAAAATATTTGTGGTCTGGTAAAATTTTACAAATACCAGACCTCAGGTCTGGCAAGTCAAAAAGTTAATTTCTGGCATTAATACAGTATACTACCTACATTGCCCCCTAAAAAGTATCATGACAAAAATAAAATTAGTATCTTTAGAATTTGAGAAAAAAATAGAGAATCAGATTAGATCCGAAGATCAGCTGATCTGTTGAAGAAAGTTAGTTGATTTTATTATTATAGGCTATAAAACTTGATTCATGATACATCACTGATAAAAAGTGAAATTTGAACCCTTATTATACACACAATTAAAACTGCTATTTCTTTCTTTTTCAGTTACTATTGTCCTGTTGTTAGTCGTGCAGTGAGAATGTTACTATGGCTTCTGTGATGAAGTCACTTTGTGCATCCCAGCAGGATGAAACCTGACTGGTTGTTGGGGTTTTGTTGGCTAGTGCTGGCCACCACTGTTACAGCAGATGTGTATCAGTACAATTATGAGAAGGGATCAGTTTCCTTCTTGTCTAAGGTACTAAAGGTAGACAATATTACAATATTTTTTACAGTAATTGTAGGAACGTTGTTCATTGTATGATTTGGTGTGTAGTATCAATTTTGTATTGTTGATAATACTTTTGTAGAATTTTTTTTTTTTTTTGAAATTCTTGCTTTTACTCTTTTTTTCTTTAATGTTTTATGATATTTTTTTCAAATTAAAAGGTGTAAATTAGGTTTTATATGTTTCAAAAAGTTTGAATTTCCCAGGTATGACTTGAAAAGTATTATTCGATTATTTATATATATTGTATTAAACTAAAATGTCATTTTAAACATTTATAATAGATTGCACTTATTAGAAGCCTTTCTTTACAACTTTAGACTTGTGAAAGTATTCTCAGAAATAATTTAACTTGAGCAGACCTTAAAACATATTTCACATTCATTTTGCTTGTTACTTTAGAGAATATTGTTTGATAAACTTTGATGAATACTAGCACCACAAACAAAAATTCTTTCACACAGAAAGTCAACTGTCTCACAAAAATGATAGTAAAAATTAATTTGTGTTATTATACTGTACTAATTATATAAAAGTAACTAACTGAACCACAATTTCCTTTCCACATTAGTGCCCTGGTATGTACTGTGGTCGTCGTCCTTTGGAAGGCGGTAACTGGAGTGCCTGTGGTGCTTGTCCTTGGGGTTGGAGAACAAATGAAACATCTTCATGTGTACCATGCAATGATTCACCACAACTTTATGACTGGTTATACTTGGGCTTCGTAGTGATAGGTGCTCTTGTATTACATTGGTTTTTCATTGATCTTGTGGCCAAACAACGCAGGTATGTTATTCAGCTGGTTTGATTGGAGGTTACAGTTACTGTGTAGAGCAAGCAGTATTCATGTGTTTTGATCTTGAATGAGGCCTCTTTCAAAAAAAAAAAAAACTTAGGTGCTTTGATAAGTTTGGATTTATAAATTTGTTTGATTTAGTGTTACAATTCAAAACATAACATTACTGGTTGTAAGAGAATTTTTATCTTTTCACGTGATCTCTGTCAAAATTTCAGTCAAATACCACACTTAATTAACCTTTGACAGCCATTTAAGCAGATAACATTCACATTATATAAAGTAATGGAAAAGTAAGTTCCATTCCACAGGCATAGAATATTTTTTTTAAAGTTTAAGAGCAGCACTGACCAATGCCAAGTATATGGATGAAATACTATATAAGACAAATCCTTCTCTATACCAGTGTGCCTATGCTTCCAGAGCCGACATAGATTGCAGATCAGTAACTTATTAACTAACCAATCAGAACTGGCTGGTAGTGGAAGTTAAACACCCACCAGTTCTACATTTACAAATCACCTTTATTGCAAGTACACTGATTGGTAACTTAGTAAGTCACTGCACTCACATCTACTGAGAATAATAATACACCTTTATCAGTTTTAAATTCCCACGTTTGCTCTGGAAGTGTAGGTGTAGGGAAGGATTTGTTTTATATAGTATTTCGTATATAGTGACCAAGTATGGGTATTACGTATATAGTGGCCAAATTTTATATAGTGACCAAGTATGATGAAAGTAGCTTTAATAACTGTTTATATTAGGATAAGTTAAAACCATAAAATGTTTAGAACTTGTTTACTCTTCATCATTGTTGGGTTAAATGTGACATTCTTCTTCTTAAATGACTGTCAAGCCATAAGTGTCACATCTACTTGAAATTTTTACTAAGGTTGCTTGAAGAGTTAAACCTACCACCAGATATGTCACTTTAACAAATTATTATGACAACACATCATCAAAATTTAACGTCAAACCTCCTCATATCATACATGAAATTTATAAATTGTAAAATATTGTGGAGCACTGTTAGCTCATAAATGTGCTGAGCACTTAACATGACATACTTTAAGTGTAATACCAATTACTTATACATGGACTCATTGTGGTTCTTTTGAAATAATCATTCAGGATCCTGCTTCATCTGTAGTTAGAGTATTTCCATGATTGTGGTTTTATCTCATATTTTTATTTCATAAATTGTTTACTCAAATAAAAGGACAAGTAATATAAGTATTTTAAAGTTACTTGATGAAGTTAAGTTATTAAATTTTTAATCATTCATTTAGACTCTTAATTTTTTTTTGACGGAATTGAAAACCATTAAAACGCATTATTTATGTTAGCTCAGTTAAAAAAAAATTGTAAATTTTATTGTACCAGAAAAAGCTGCAAAATAATGTTGCAACTTAATGAAGTACTGAAAATATGGTAACTATTTCAAATGAAACTTTTGATAAAAAAGGCATAAATTGTAGAAACGATAAATTTCATTTATGGTATATCATATAAACACATTTTAAAACTACTCTGTGCTCATTACACAACTGAATTCAAAAACTGATTTATCACAATATTCAAAATGTATAATTTCAATATCCTTGTTTCCATTAGTTTCAGTAAAGATGTGTTAGCCTTACATGCATGTGCACTAATTGAAATTGGTTTGTCAGCCCTAACTACTCTACTTCTCTGTGATCCTATTGGCTCATTAGAAGTACGTTCATGTAGAGTTGGAAAACTAGCAGACTGGTATCCACTGTTCTTCAATCCACAACCAAATTATCAGGAAACATTGCATTGTACACAGGAAACAGTCTACCCTTTGTAAGTTCAACAGAAAATAATATGGAATTTAGTTAATGTTGAAGCATAAACGTGCTTGAATAATTTGCTTTCTGAGCTGTTAAAATTTAAATACTGTGTATCAATTAATTGCAACATGTCTTTAGTATTATTCATATACTTTTCAATAAGTTAATGATAATTATATTATTTTATACTGTATCAGCTTTTACAAAGTATTGCAAATTGTAAATATAATATCTGAATTTTACGTTTTGAAAACACATACTTGGAATTTCCAACATTGTCAATTATTTCTATTTCGTACATAGTAGTTAGTAACTCATAATTCAGTTTATAAATAGACATTTTGTTTTTCAAAATCTTAGATAAGAATTGAAAAGGACAGTTTTTAAATTCACTAGATCTACTTAACAAGATATTCAAATGCTGTTGACTAAAATTGACTATATCATTAACTTCTTATGTAATTATGCTTTTAAAAGAATTAATTGTCATTAATAATATTTGTTTATACTGATATTCTGTAATATTAATGCATTTAGGAACTTGTCTGAATTTGTTAGTATTTAATCTCAATCTCACCTGATTTTTTGCTGTATTTGAACTTGAAAATTACTTTTTAGGAAATGGTTTATAGGACATTTTAGCTCACCTTGGAAGAGGTTTGATGTATTCCTCAATGCTGTGAGTATGTCTTCTGAACTGTTTCACTGTTGTACAGTATACACTTCATTTCACTAAGTTTATGTAAATTTTCGGAAGTGTACACAACAGTGAAACAGTTCAGAAGACATATTCGCAGCATTAAGGAATACATCAAACCTCTCCCAAGGGGAGCTAAAATGCCCTATAAACCATTTCCAAATACAGTACCATGCTCCCTTCCAAACAAACACCTCTGTTTGTTAGAAAATTACTTTCTAAAAAAATTTCTTAGGAATCACTATAAGAGAATAGACTATAAAATATTTTAATTGACAAATTTTATATAGTCTCAATCTTTTTAAAAAAGAATAATGAACCTAGTATTTTATTTTTGCATAAAGTGTGTGATATTTTTATAACCATTGTGAATGTTGTAAGTTTGAAGTGTTTCTCATCAACCTTTTCTTTATCTTTTTCAGATATACTATGGTGTTCATCTTTTACGCATTTTCCATATTACTCCTGTTGATATTAAGACCTTTAGTACTACTCCGAATAAAAAAGAGTCATGGAGTATCATCAATGTATGCAGGTCTCAACTTTTTACCACTATTAGCTCTTCTGCAAGCTGTAGGTGGTGGACTGCTATGTAAGATTCAAGTTTTATAGACAGTGTTTTGTCTGAGAATTTACCTTTTTCAATCTATTTTCATTCATATTTTTGGTTATTTGTATATTTCTCAGTGCACTTTGTTTATTCTCGGATAGTCTCAAAATGTTTTTATATATGAGAATTTTCTGTTAAAATAGTGTTAGAGCAACTCATAAAATATTTTTTTATGATTCGTTTCAATATTTTAAATAAACTTATTAACGTACAGTTTGTTTCCAACACTGCTTTTTCATATAACCAATGACTGGTTTTGGAAGCTAAATCTTTTTACTGAATAAAAATGAGATTTTAGAAGCAATTTTCATAGGAAGGTAAGATTAAATGTATTGAAAATAATGTAGTTTATAATTGCTATATTGATCTATTACACTCATTTGCTGAAAATACCTTTCTAAATAGGCAGAAAAAAATTCTAAAAATCCACAGAAAATTCTCTTCTGTGATTGGATTTGAGCAGTAACTGAGAATGAAGAAAATGCACAGGAAATGAAAAAAGCAAAAGCTCAAAGATGTGCAGAATTTAGTATAATGCTTATTTATAAGGTGCTGCTGTGCTTCTCCCATTGATTTATAATTCAAATGTAGATATGAAGTATGTATCGATGGGAGAAGCACAGCAGCATCTTATAAATAACGAGAATGACTTTGAAAATGGGCTATTCTCAGTTAGAACAGTAACTATAATTTTTATTAGATTAATTCAGTTCTTTTATTGATTTGTTTCATTTTGTTCTCTTTTCAGATTTTGCCTTCCCATATATAGTTATTGTATTATCAGTGATTTCATGTGCAGCCCATTTTGCCTTTCGTTTGGATCAGGTGAGTGAAAAATTAAATAATTTTGTACTTTTTTCTAATAAGTAGGAAAGTTAAAACTCATGTCATGAGTAGAAACCATAATATTTGCTTGAAGTCAGTTTCCTCCTCTGAAAGGTTCTGACATGAAGGGATTCTTTTGTATGATCATTATTCTGTGCCAATAGAGAATGTGTTAACAAGAAAAAATAAATAATGGAGTTCAAAAACTTTTACAGTACAGTATGTAAAGCTAAATACTGTTAATTGTAGATAGTCTTTGTAGTTAGCTAACATATTTTAGAAAACAGTTTATCATTATTATCACAAGAAATATGATTATATAGTTTTTTTTTAAATCTTAAGAACCCAAATCGATTAACACTTCAAAGTTGTTTTGACAGTAAACATTATTGTCCACTTGTTTGGGTGGTTCAGATTCTCTATTTTCTATACAAATCGCAAGAAAGTCAAAGAATTTAAACAGACTA
>JAQIWE010002878.1:0-12520 GCA_034698565.1 Campodea plusiochaeta | reverse complement strand
TGAGAATTTTTTCTATATACTTCCCTATACCTATCTCTAGCCGTTTAGGAGTTGTTTCACGCGACGGACGGACAGACAGACGGACGGACATAGCGAGGACAATAGATGCTATCTGCGCTTCGCTGCAGGTCGCATCTAAAAACTATACTGTTGTAAAGAAAATTAAACTTTTTAGACAAACTAATAAATAAAATGGAACATTTGTTTGCAATACGACTAAAAATATATACCAACAATATATTTTATCAGACTTACGTCCTCGCTTACGTCGTTAGAGTAGACAAAAACGAAATCGTATAAAATATCATTAATTTTAAATCTATAGCACTAAATTTTGTCGTTTTTATAATGAAAAAACAAAGCGAAAGGAAAACCTAGGAAGTCTGTACAAAATATCCTAACCAGTTTCCAGATTTTTTTCCCAGTATATCTGTTCTCGTTTCATTTCTTCCACACCAGGCGCTGGTCCACCAAGTGAACGTAACAAATTACAAAGAGCTATTCCACTATTCCAGTTAGTCTGAAATTGAAGTAGATTGTTAGATTATTAGATCAATATGTATAACAGTATTATTAGACGTAACTGTAAAGTTTTTGATATTCAGGTGCGAAAGTTGCTGTTGAGACCATCTGAGAGTAGCATTATATCCAGGGCCACCCTCTCTCATGAAATATGATAAATAAGTCATTCCAGATAATTCATCAAGATGGGGAGATGCTAAATATTCTGGTTCCAATACTTTAGGGACACCAAACTCACGATGAGCCATATCCATAAAACGACTGCAGTTGTTCACACTGTGGAATTGATAAGATATTACAATCAGGCACGTACTGGCCCGCGGGGTAAATACCCGGTAGGCCCTCCCAATGTGGGCCCCTCTAAGATGTAAATGTTTTATTATTATTGTTATTAAAAAATTCTATAAAATGACAAATTAATAATTTAATAGTGACTGAAATAGTTTACGAGGGGCCCATGCAATCTTTAAACACAGTTCTGTTTCACCCAGCAAGCAATGTACGTAATCTATATACCGTACTGGTGTATAACAATAATATTGTTGTTTTATTCACCACTAACTGACCAAACTGAAAAAGGCAAGTGAGATTAGTCTTACACAAGGCAATTATTGTTACGAAAAGTATAAAATAATTGTAAAAATGTTAGTAAATATCAGTATAAAAAGTAGCAAAAATGAGAAGTTTTTAATGTAAATTTTCAGAATTTTCTTCTGAGCGCTAACCATGGTGGCGCTCCTCGGAAGGTCTTCGACTTCGCTGTGTTCCAGCCTCCACTTTTCCGAAATGCTGTATCCACCAAAATAGTGTGGGCTCCCTGTGAGTGGTGCCCGGGAGTTCCAGGCCCACCCAGTACTTCCCTGATTACAATTTAATAAAGAAACAGTAAAGATTCAGACAAACGGTTACCTCCTATATAGTAACCCACTTAAATAGTTTCAATCAAAGAAAGTACAGCAATGGTTTGTAAAACTCGAAGCAATTTAAGGAGAGGCAAAAAACAATTGCTGTTTTTTCTTTTCTACGTTGATAATTACATTAAATGAAGTTTAAATTTCTTGTCAAAAAGTAATGTGACGAAACAGGTATACAGTATATTAGATCGTCAATAGTGTCATACCTGTCTCTGGTATCGATGGTCCTCCATGAAGGAACAAGTCCTGGTTGACAGTAATCTAAAAGTGCTCCCAATAAAACACCACTGTTCCAATCAGTAGTGAAGTTGCCTACACGACATTCAGGCAAAACAGCCTGATAATTACAAAGGGAATAGAATGTAAGAGAAACATATTTAAGCTTTATTACAATAGATGAAATCCATACCCTTAGCCATGCGAGCATGAGTTTCTTTGGTGGAAATTTGGATCTTCCTATCTGGTAACGAACAATGAGTGACCATACTAATCCAAGAATCAATTTTAAATTGCCTTTAACAATATCTTCGCTTCCTGAAATTGAGAAATATTATCGTTTGTGCCGACTAGGAATAAATTGCAATGAAAAAATATAGTTCATTTGCTTCTCACCAATATTGACTAATTTGATTCCATCGTTTGCTATTGCATCCAATGCAGTCGTGACATTCTCCAACCACTGATGCTGATTAACAGGTCTCTTAATGCAACGAAGACGTTTGTTTTGAAGAATTTCTACCAGAGTTATCAGTTTTGTTCCATTACTTAAATCTGTCGTTAAATCATTCACACTTTCATTGCGTGGTCTGGAAATTTGAGAGGTTCAGAAAAATACTTTTGCAAGGTAATTTCTTATATTAATATAAAAATTGTAAAGATTAGTGTTACCACAAAGCCAACATCTGTATAATAATCAGATGTAATATTTGAAGAAAAATAATGTGAATATACACATACATGCGGTGCATACTGTAAACATACGCTTGATGGGCAGGACTTTATTAATTTTGTATTTTGAGTAATTTTATTATTTCTACACAATCAGGAAGGAAGGCTTGTGTTACTGTGTTGAGAAAAACTTAAATAGTATTATAGATTTCTTCGTGGTGTGCAAATATAGCCTTAACAGCAATCATAATAATAATTATATTGAACGATTAAGGTTTCCTCATTTTTCATTTTAATAATTGATCAAAATTAAATCATACTTTCGTACCGCTGCAAACGTGAATAGGTTTTGCCTTTCTTCAATTTCATTTCATTCACTCTATACAGGACAAAGCAATGAGTACCATAATAGCAGTAAGGAAAAATTACCAATAACAGCCGTGCAATTCATTAAAATAGAGCTTTTACCTTTGTTATGCAAGTGATTTTTTTCGTGTAATTTGGCTACTTCTTGAAATCAATTTTTCTTTTGATCGCGCATAATAACATAACTAAATTTTTTTGCACACTTTTAATTTTGGAAAGTACGATTTATATGAACACTACGAAGACAATCAATGTGCTAAATTAATGATATATGTCTAATTATAATACCCCTTAAATTATGCCAAAACAGAGAAATATGAAAAGAAAATTGAACAAAATAGAGGCCGCCCGGGGGTACAACCACGATCCACGAAGGAAATTGAACTTATATATGATTCCTAAAATATTTCCCAGGTCTATAGTTTACAACAAAATGTAAAAATAAGCAAAATTCCAAAAATTCCTAGTTTTATTTCAAAAACAAATCATACACCTCCCATTGGGACACCCTGTGAAACAAATACTCAAATATTATTATATAACAAAAATAATGTTTTTTTTTATTATGGCAAAGTTATTGAATACAAATATTATTAATCGATTGTTTTAGGTATACTGTAGAAACCATGAGAACTCAAGAAAGTATTTTCTCACATCTACTTCAATATTTAACTTTCCTGTGAGCTACTGTATGATTCATGCATCATAATAGAATTTAATGAGACATGTTGCACAATCAGCATTCTTTATTTGAAAGATAATAACTTGTCACAAATATTTTAGCGCTTTCACGATCTTTTTTCTGCAATTTCAGAAAACAGACTGAATCCATTTCATTCTGAACATATTTTCTATGATAATATGATGATGTGCAAGCAAATAAAAACGTAATAACGTTTTAAAATATTCGTATTTGAAGAATATACCGAACATCTAGTATTCTTTATGCATCAGATTATGCTTAATAATGTTAGTGAAATACAGTATATATCTACATTATCTTATTAATACATACTATTAACTATTTGACTACGATACTGAATTACGACCGATTAATATGATTCTTCCACAAACGAACGTAATTATGTTATCTTAATTATATAATTTTGGGTATATTGTTCCTTAACAAATGTTATGGAGGCCCCATTCAAAAGTATATGTTTAATAAGAAATAACAACTTATCGACACCACTTTACAATTTACATAAAATATAATTTGACAAGATTCTGTGACTCCAATATAGAACTTCATTGATATTATAACAATGCTTCATTAATATTATATAAATGCGGCTCCACACAAAAAGCTTGTCAAAAATCTTCCATCCAACTTTATTTTCCCTCCTGCTTTCGTCAGAGTGTGCTCGTTATACTATGATTTGTATATTACAACTTGTTACGAATTCAACGGAATGTCGGTTAGCAAATTATGAATCTTTCAATGCAACCATTAAGTAATGTAACGGCAGTGGGTTGTTAATTCAGTATACCAAACTTTCTTTTCGACCACAGAATCACTTCTTAGTAAATATCTAACATAAAGAGTGTAATATCATTATCATTATATTGTTTAGATCAGGTGAACAGGATCAATGTGGCGTATCCCCACTAATTGCAGATTGTTATATCCCAGCAGATTACAGATTAAATTATATTAATAAAAGATTACTATTTTATCAGAATATAATATTTCATACAAAAATTAACGTTTCAATACTGTCTTATTGCATTAAAACTGACGAGGGTCGACGAGGTGATCATCTGGGATTTAATTTTAATTTTGAGGATTTGTAGAAATCACCTCACTTGTCATCACCTATGTAGTCCATCATCTGCAAATTGAGTTTTACTTCCTGAAATACACTTCAAAACTTTCCTAAAATTGAAGAGAAGGGGTGACCAATTTTCTTGAAATTCGACACAAATGTTTCTTTTATTATTCCTAACTCAAGTAACAGAAACATTTCTGCTAAATTTCAAGAAAATTGAGGCGATGTAAAATATTTTCTGTTTTTTTTAAACTGAAAATTTCTTAATACAATTAACATGCGAAAATTGAAGTTTTCTGAGCCGCCCCCCCCCCTTCTCTTCAATTTTAGGAGTAAAATTTCAAAGTGTATTTCTGGGAGTGAACGACTATAGGTGATGATCAGTGAGGTAATCTCTACGAATCCCCAAAACTAAAACTAAATTCCAGATGATCACCTCGTGTGGCGCCCTCGTGAGTCATATAGTTTATACTATAGTCATTTTAAATTTAACTTTGTACTTAAAATTCTGACTCTGTTTATCAAAGTTCTTGTGTTTAGTCCTATTATGATTAGGCAATAGTTGTAGACCTTTGCCAAACTCATAAGGTACTTCATCAATCTATAATAAATCAATAACTTATAATAATAATGTAACTAACCTCAATTGCTCATTAACCCAATTAGTAAATGTCCTTGTTTGTATGAGGATCCAGAGATCTTCCTGTCCTCGAATGGCCATTCCTTTAGCAGCATGACCTTCTGGACTTCTGGCCAAGAGACCCACATGAGTTAGACGGTCTCGACTCATCTTAGATGTATTGTTATCACTCATGTCATCTTTGGCCATTTAGCTTTACGAGATATGTTCATTCAAACAGAATATTGAAGTACTGATACAAGTAGTTATACTTGGAGATCAAAAAACCTGAAAGTAATTCCATATAACGTTATGAAACTGTTTCTAAACGTTCATAAAACTATATTATAAAATGCATAATACGTTGTACATTATTAATATACCAGATTTAAAATATCAGTGGAATGTACTGCAATTTAAAGCCCAGCACAACTGCACCAATCAAAAATATTTTATCTATGACTAACTGATTATAATATCAAATATAAATACATAATTGGAATATTTTACCCTTTTGCATTATAATTTCATACCGTATATAGACATGTTGTAACGAATGAAATATAAATTATATATAATATGCATTAATGAACATGTATTATTTTTATTATTATTATTAGTTGTAAAACAACATAGTTATAATATACAGAAATTTACAGGGTGATTATAAAGTAACTTCACTTTTAATATAATTTTGATAATTACATTAAATGAAAAAAAAAAACTATCTTTTCGTAAAAAATTAGTACTTACATACACATATTTGGTTGTAAGACCATGGGGTTTGTTCTAGATCGAAAAAGGTTTTGCAACTTTCATTTTGATTAGAGTTTTTATTGGAATCCGGCAAGTATATATTACCTCAAACCATATATTATTCGAGAAAGAAAACTGTACGAATTTAAAACTGGTTTTTGATTCAATTATACATATCTGCTATAATTTAAAAATACATTTCCCAAATTGGTGACACTTTTTTTACTACCCTGTATATCGTATTGATATTCGCTACGGTAATTGAATTTTCAACGAAGACATTTGATATAATGACGATATCGATATTACCTCCGATACGGCACATCGTATAGTTATAGGTACAACAATTTTGAAAGACCAGATGCTGTATATTGGGTTATTGTTGCTTAACATTAGTATATCGAAATTATAAGTTATAGTTAAATATTTAGATATTCTAATCAATGTAGACTTTATGGACTCTGTTATGAACTACTCCTATATATCCTATAGATGTGTCAAAATTAAGGATCAATGGGAAATCAGAGAAAAGTCCACCTTTTAAGTTTATTATTACTGAAACTGAATTGCTAAAGCAGGAAATAATTACGTTACATTTACATTTACTTTTCAGTCAGTCAAACAAGCATGCGTGAAATAACCACGCAAGCTGATGAACGTTATAACAATTTTCCAAAGTTATACTTTTATTTTCTCGTAGACTGAAGCTGAATCATTTCTAAGTTCATAGACAGCATAATAATCCTCCAGATGTATGTCACAGCAGATCTATTTATACACAAAGTATGCTGTTCATGTTACGTGTTGATATATAGAGTTCGTTTCTGGTGAAAAGTGTTGCGTGTATAATGCCCGCCCACGTACAATAAGAAGGTGCGTCTCTGCAGCATATTATGTGGGATGATGTACAATGATAGATAAACTTCGACGAAGGTCATTCACAACTGTTCAACACTTCAAATCACAGCCAGGAATGCATAACATTCACATCAAATACCAAGCAGATTACCACATGGAAGAGTTTTACAAACAAATTCCAGTGTTTTAACACAATATAAATTACTAATCATTTTTACGTAAATAAGAAAGACTAAAAGATATGCTGGATAAAATAATATTAATAGATCTTCTAAGACTAAGAGATCATGTATACGCATGTGAATTATTCTGTAGCTGGTTCCTTTGCTGCAATTGAAGTCTCTAACCTTTCTGAGGCACTGATGACAAGTCAAGAATGCCAGAACTGTTAAATAAGGTGTAAATATAATATTTAAGGAGGATAAAATCATTAAAGTATAATACTCTAATTTTCATTCAATCAATTTTAAAGCAGCTATTTTTCTATTTTGAAAAAATGTTTATTTATTAGGTGAATTTTATCGTTATTGCACATATGTAAGGCTAATAGACCCATAATTCTTTGTTCCAAAATGTATTACAGAATATATTTAAAAATATATGTATATTAAATGTTATGTACAGAAGCATTAAAATACGTCTTCACTCTCTACAGTATAATAATAATATTAGACTGATTTAAAAGAGAAACTGAAGTGGTTAAATTATAATGAGACTCCACCTTGTAAAACTGATCCCCCCACACACCACCTTCGATAGGAAATTTATTGACAGAAGGTAAAAGATCTTACAGAAACTTATTCAGATTCAGCAGTGTTTTTATCAGTGAAGTGTCATAATATTGTCAGACTACAAGACCTGAACTAGCTGCAGCTGGGTTAAATCGGCATGAAGTTCATTCTCCATTCAGTCGTTAATATTTCCAAAGTAATTTATTCTGTATAAGGATTGTACAAGAAGACGGGAATAATTGATGAACTTTTAACGCGAATTATATTGAATTCCCATTGGCTACATGATTGTGTGTGTATTAATATTTATCGTGTTGTAAACATTAAATAAAGTTAATTTTAACATTAGAATTTAATTTAACTGCGTATCTCTTTTTCATATCAAAAAATTCATTACATCAGTGTCTAGAGAGCAGTAATTTGGATCAAATCTTTGTAATTGCAGGAAGTATTGAATTTCAAAGAGCCTTTCAACAATGTGTACTATATACAACATTTCTTATCTTTTGTTTTATATTATTACGTAACTTCCGAATCATGGGATTTTTTTATCAGCAGCACGAGCAGAAAAGTTGAAATAATTTCCAAGTACATTTATATACATATGAGGTATAATGCAGTATATAATAAAAGCTACGTCATCTTCGTCTTAATATTCATATTAGAATAACCTTGCATTTCAGTTCCGCTGAAGATGTTTTCTACATAAGAGTAAATATATATACGCTTGGACAATCTTAATGTGTCGTCTGGAGGAAGATCAACAACCCTGTTTTGCATGGGAAGTTATGAGGCATTATGCATATAATGAAGAAATGATAACTTATTATATTTCATATACTATAATATTTTAAAAACTTGGTTTATATACGAAAAGAAAACATTGCCCTGATTGCTTCGAACGTGCTCCTTTTATACCGGTTTCTATTTGAGCAATATATTATTGTAGATGACTTAATTTAATTACATAATTTGAAACCATTTTAAGTTCAAAATTTTCGTTTGAAATGTTTCATAACAGCGAACTCCAGTCACATAAATTATGCACATATGGTCATATGCTGTATAAAAATAAAGTACCATTTGAGTATGTTGCAGTAGAACCAATCACACAATTTACATTATTGATTTTGTAAATATTGGATAATATGACAGTTACATAATAAATATATTTAAATAGATTGACTTCATTAAAATTTCTATTATGATTGTTGTCATTAATTATAAAAAAGAAAGAAATGAACTTACGATTGTGAGTCGATCATTCCTATTCCATTTAATAATTATGTACGACAGCACATCAATGACAACTTTTCGAGTTAGTAAATAACACTACAGTACCACTTTAGTTACAAGATTAATATTCAGCTAAATCTTCCATCTGTCTATCACTTGTGGTAATCACTTTTCTTTCCTCTTACGTAAAGGAAGTAAGGAACAAAACGGAATGAGAATCACATGATCTGGAAGCAGAAGTACCAAAATTTAGTTGAAGAGCGGAAATTCACCTGTTGCTCTACTGAAGGATCATTTCGTAACATGAGCGTATCACCTGTGGGTGGAATATGATGCGCAAATAAGATGCGCATTCTTGAAAGTGAGAGTGTTTGATATGTGGCAACAGTGCTTGTGGAGATTGTTACCTGCTGCCCCATCCACTCCTTATATCACCATTCACTAGACAGGAAGGGGAAGGGATACGTTTAAAATAATATTGAGATGACAACTATCGAAAGTCGAACATAATAAGAGAATGAATGGAAAATATTCGTTTTACATTTCTGTAATAAAAATAGTTATGTGTCAATTTTTGACAATATATAGTCTATTCTAAAATTAATACTGTAACTGTATGTGTACTAGATGAAAAATATGGGCGGTACGTTTCTGTACATTGAAAGATATGCAAAGTACGTTAGTTGCCAGGTTTCTATATCCACGTTTTTATTTTCTGTTTTCTAAGTTCAACAAAGTTTCATGTTTTGTTCTACAACATCTTGAATTTTTACGCCCCCAAGGAGACAATGAAAATTAAGGGTGGTACATTGGACGAGTACATTAAAAGACCTATAAAGTACGAGGGTTATTGTTCAGACAGTAATACCCGTTGGCTCATAAAATCTGTTCCAGGGTTAATGAATTCGAACAATTTAAAAACAGGCAGTTTCAGTTACTTATTGGTCATCTTATATTCAAGTTTCATCTCATTATCAGTATTCTTAAATTTTCTGTGAGAGTGTAAAGTAAACAAGAAAATTAATTTTAACGCCACTTCTGTAATGACATACGAGATTCAATTTCTTAGTACAAAAATACTACTATCACTTGAAATCCATGGCCAAATCAAAAGTTTTAAGTTAAGGGTGTTATTATCAGTTAATGAGTATCCGCAATAATGGATGGAGGCTGAAATTTCAATTCTGAGTGAGATAGCCATGTCAAGATATAAAACAAGTTCATCTCATTCTTTTCTGTTTCAATTCTCAAAAAGGCCTTTCCATCCATATGGTTTGTTTTGTGCTGCCTTTTGCAACATTTTCACCCACTATTCTTACAGCTATTGATTAATTCATAACAAAAACACCCCAAACTTTTGGTTTGCCTATGGATTTCAAGTGGTGGGGTAATTTTATACTAAGGAACTGAATTTCGTATGTATATTATAGAAGTGGTGGTAAAATTAATTTCCTTGTTTACTTTAAACTCTCACAGAAAATTTATAATAACTGATAATGAGATGAAACCTGAACAGAAGATGACCAATAATTAAGTGAAACTGCCTGTTCTTAAATTGTTCGAATTCATTATCCAGAACAGATTTTATGACCAAACGGGTATTACTTTCAGAACAACCCTCGTAGATTGATTTCGTATCATTCGGCTGCTGTGGTCAGCTGGTGTAAACTTGACTCACCAGTCGGATATTTTCTGATATTCATAATTTTAACGATCCCTGTTATAGGGTACAATGAAAAGTAAGAGCGGTACATTAGTATACATTGAAAGTTTTACAAAGTACATTGATATAATGAACATAAAACTCCAATGTTGGTGTGCCAGGTTCACATACGTGTGGGGATAGATATGATCGTCCTATAAATCTTTTTCCTTCGGAAATTAAGGCTATAATTTTAGAAAAGCTAGACCTCTCAATTAGTATGATGGAAATATTATTGATTTATCATTATGACTGTATTTGGTTGCAAATTTCACACAATAAGTGGATAGTTTAGAATAAACATCGTTTCCGTGATTTTTCTCTTCTTTATTCTCTAATTTTGTTCCATTTTGATGTGATGACTGATGTGGTTGCCAAACAGACGTCTTACAAAATAATGGCACCTTGCATCTTTCTCATGAGGAAGTATAGTATAGGCATTCTAATTCTCCCTTGAAGGTGATGACAGTACATGATATTAATGTTTTAGTTATACGAGCAGGGGTACTGAAGTATTAATAAGAACAGTAAAAATTGATCTTCAATGGTACATATTATTTGAACCCACAAAAAACATTACAATAAATTGTATACGATTTTGTTTCTGAAAGTCCTTTATCTGTTGCAGTATTCATTTTATTTCACGCCATATCTATAAAAATTACCTAAAATGAGTAATTTTCAATCTACGAGAGGGAGTCAATAAGTAAAGGGAATTTCTCTGTAGAATATAAATGACTACACCAAAAGATGTAAAATTTTACACATTTGTTGACTTGGTTATTGAGGTTAGCATCGTTCTACTATCATTATTACGTCTGCAGCAGGAAAATGTGTGAAGTTGAAATCAAGCTGCACATTTATTTCCACTTGTTCATTGGCTTCACGTTTGATTTGAGTGAGAAAAAGAAATTTATTTTTCATTCATCTGGCTGGCTATGGCTATACTGTGAGTTAGCGAGAAATTTGAAGAAATAATAAACTACGATAAAGAACAAAAATACTTAATTTTGCTTCCAAAAATATTCAACCTCTCTGAGTCAACAAAGTGACTTTTATCCTTCACACAAATGATTTTCAAGTGTTGCAGAATCCTCTAGAATTATAGTCTTTAAATAAGACCTGACTTCAAAATGATTTACATATCCTTGGCCCATTGAAAGAAGAGCTCGAGACAGAAGTTTTGTTTGTCTCATACAGCCCAGTCAATAAAGGACTTGACCTGGAACTAATTGGCAACAAATTTTTGGCCCAGTTGTTAGAACACATCAAAAGGATCTTCCACGCAAAAGTCCCCAAAAACCCCTTGTTGAACCCCTGGGAAGCCGTAGAAGATGGGGAATGGGGGTTAAAATAGAAGTATAATTATAAAAATCGGAAATACTGAACAGATTTCAACGGGGTTTTCTTTATTAGTTTTGTCAGCTTAGTCTCTAGTCGTCAGCTTAGTCTTAGTTTCTTCAAATAATGTTCATTGCATATTTCTCTATCTTATGTCTCACGGTTTAACCGTTATTTATTAAAATATGTGAAAAAAAAACACGTTTTTTGCACTTCTTATCTCTATTATGTTTAGGAAAAGTATATTTCTTCATAGTAAATTTATATTACATAGCAACAGGTTGAAAGAATTACTATTTACTTAGTTCAAGCATTCCTTTCCTTGTTGGGAGAAAGCGGCCATCGTTAATCTATATCAGTTATATGTTAAATAGACTCACATTTTGAATGCAGGTCGGATAATTTCTCACATTTTCGATAATATAATGTTAAACTTATTAAAGCAAATGATATTTCTATACATAATAATTTAAACTGACATTTTCTTTCATCCAGATTGAATAGAAAGCATGAACGAAAAAAAATATATTATATTTTAAATTGAAATAACCGATTTTATAGCATCATTCAGTATAATTATATATAGTATAAATTTTATCACTTGTGTTATAAGCAATTCCATTTTTTACTATTGAAAGACTAGTTTATTATTTTTAAATAGCAATACTGGTTACGTAACTGTGTGTAAATAAATTAAAAATTTCAAATATCCACTTGAAATTGTTTATCTTTGCTAATATCATACGAGGGTGATCAGAAAGTAAATGACAAGTTTAATTACGGCCTCGCCAATACACCGATATCAAAATGTCTATACG
>JAQIWE010002877.1:0-12521 GCA_034698565.1 Campodea plusiochaeta | reverse complement strand
TCTTACGATTCTATTGGTACCAAATTTGTCTATATAAGTGTATTATTATTTAAAAAAAGGGCTATATCAAAAGTAAACTGACTTTATAATCACCCGGTATAACTTAAAAATATTATTGAGTGACAATTTAGTACACACTAACAGTTCTATAGAAATACATTAATTTAAACTAACCGCTCAGGGAGGAAATGTACTCGGACAAGATAATTTTCACTTAACCTGAACTACCTGACACGTAGCTCCAAGCAAACCCCTAGCTTCAATCATCTCCTTTTCAGATTTTCGCTTGTTTCTTACTAAATTAATGGCATTAGAAGTATAAAAATTAAAACACCAACCAAAAACAAGTCGTCGCTATTTCTTTATTAAACAGCTTCTGTAGTTTCAGATTGTTGAGTTATTCATAAAACCATATTCCACCACTGCAACAATACTCTTATCCTCAATAACAATAATACTTCCATTTTGATTGTCTTCATTACCAATTCTATTTTTGATGTGAAAACTTAAGATGCAAACGACAGCGAAAAGAAAAGTGAAATTCTCCTCCAAGCGGAACTTTCTGATACTTGATTCAATTTTACCCCTCGTATGAAATCTGGAGTCATTTTACCAAGCCAACGACCACGTGTGCAACCGCTTCAGGAATAATAAAAGGGAACAATGTTGCTAGAAAATATCCGTCTCAGTCTCTGAGGAAGATTTAGTAGAAAATTATTCAGGAAATATATTATAGGGAATATAAATAGCTGGAAAATGATAATATATTACTCCAATGAAATGTCGAATGCTGTGTTTTGGGGATATATTAAAATATTTGTGACTGGTTGGATGGATACACATGTTTCAGCAGGTTTGTGGAGTGTATTGTTATGATTTGTTTCAAGTTTGCTTCTCTCAGCATTTTTGGTTGAATAAATAAAACATTTTTTATTCAATATCTGGCCACGATAATGAATTTAGAAATTTAGAAATTAGATACAATATAATTATTTGCACAGTTTTGCTGAGGAAGAAGCATAAAAAAACTTTACATTTCCGCTACTTTACAAATTAGGCATATTAGAAATTATGATTAAATATTATTATATAAAAATATTTTTATAAATTTATTAAGACACCATTTTCAAACAATATAATTAATTGCAGGTATGTAAAATATACTGAGATTCTTAATGTTTTCTTAAAAATAAAAGGTTGAAAATCGCATTAATTTATATTTTCTGTAAATTGTAATTTTCTCTATACAATCCTTTTCTACTATAGATGAAAAACAAGCCACTACAACATATACAACTGATAGACTGAAGCAGATAAATAAATTCTTCCTCTCGTCACTGTACAAATGAGTGTGTGAAAGTGAGAGTGGTGTTTATACTTCGTTAGGTTTATACTTCTTCTGAAGAATTACGTGTGAACAGAAACAGTCGATACCACTGACTCTATTAACTCACAAGACATATTCACCTGTGATGCTGGTTTACACACTACTCGGAATAAATAATTTATTTAGATATATTTTGTACGTCTTTGGGATACTGTAGATATTACTTAATAGGTTTTTTTTAGTTATTCTTCAAATTGAAAACTGGTACAAAAATATTACAGTCGGATGAGATATAGTCAGACAACGAAATCTCCTTTCGAAGCTTGCAATATACCGTCTTTTTATAAACTTGATGAAAATCAGTTAAGTGCAAAAATATAATATATGAATAACTATCCTTTATAATATTTTTTTATTTTCCATTTTTTCTTTCCTCTTCAATTTAATATTATTTTCTGTTTCTATTATATTGTCAACTTTTGTTATGTGACATTTTTTGTTTTTTTGTTATGTGACAACAATTTTGTTATGTGAACATTTTATTTTATTATTTATTTTATTCATCTATACTAAACTTTTGCGATACTGTAATTGGATGTAATTTCCGTTGTAGTAAATAAAATTATTATTATTAATCATTTTACCAGTTAAGACTCAGTTTCAGTAAAAAAAAAATTAACCCGATTTTGCCTGAAATAAGGAGTAAATTGGTTTAGGATTCTTTAAATTTATGCAGTCTGTAATAACTCTGGAATTAACTAGTACATATAAAATGAGCATTTGAAACTTAAATTTTTTTAACGGAGTACTTTGATTTTCATTATATAAACCTAAAACATATATAAAACAAGTTTAAAATTACAGAAATTGTTTTACTTGGTCGAAATTTTCATGGTTCTTGCCTGTATTGCTTCAAGTGATGATTATTTTTTGTATAACAAAAGCAGAAGAGAAAGTAGTAGAATATGAAGTTCTGAATCATGTTCAGCATGAAATTAACTTCAGTTTTAATAGTTAATTATAATATCTTATAGAAGCTGAAAGTTGCTTTTTAAACACTAAAATAACAAACCCTATGTAATTCAAATGGGAGCATATTTATTATTCCCCAATAATTGAGGACAATAAATTTCTCTGATAATGACTCTTAATTGTCAAAATAAAATTCACTAGTATCAACAAAGTTTTATAAATCGTTAAAATGACTCTGAGTTTATATAATGTCACAATATCTCAAGAGTCAGTTTGTAACATATTTCTATTGCTGCTGGTTTAAAATATTATAGCCTACGTTTTAACCAACCTTGATATTCTCGTCCTGAAATAATCAATATTACAGCAAGCAGCAAAACCTCATATCATATATAAGTTATTAATTAACTTAATATAATTATAACAATTCACTCTTTAGAGAAAAAGTGACTACACTACCACTATTATTAATGAAAGATAGATTTATGTTTACTGATGCTCCTAGCAATGTTAATGTTATAATATATGATCACTAATTCTTCTTGTATAGACTAAACAAACAAATTACTTTTCTTGTCATTGTGACGATATTTTTAGAGACTGTAAAATCTATAAAACAATACCAAAAGTATATTCAGGGTGATGAAGATTCAATAAAAATAATAAATAGTATAGATCAAGTTTCAATCATGAAAATCATATGCCATAACTGAATCATAGTCCTACAGACGCTACAGTATATATCCTCTGCCCAACATGTCCCATTATATTTAACAGTTCTTGATAATAATGCTATCCAGTAAGCTTTGTTTCATTACCACCACACCACCTCTAAACTCAAAATAACTTCTTCCTTTGTGTTATTAAACTCACAGCAACATATTACCATAAGCAAGTATAGGAGGAACTTACAACATTTTCACAGAAGAAAGAAATAATTTCGTGACAATTCCTAAATGCGATTATATTCAGTCATGTGGAATGACAAACTTTCCATTGGAAGGGATATAGGGAAGGTCTCAACTTAGACAATGACGGAAGAAAATACGTTGTATACAGGTGGCGATACTTTATAGACAACTTGTACTATTACTGTATGTACTCGTATAAATTGTTTTATTAATAATGAGAGATTAAACATGTATGGTTAATTTAATTGCATTAACTTCTTGCGTCAGTAGATGCTTACACATAAGTTTTGTTAAATGACAGTTTTCTTGTCATTCTGTCATATATATCGTTATTTCAATTGTTTATCTTAAATGGAGTGATATATCGTATTGAATTAAATAGGGAGAAAAAACTGAAATCGAATATAGTTTTCTACATGTTGGCACATCAATATGTTAAAATGAAAGACCACCACAAAATATAAGATTGTACTTGATTGAAAACTAGTTATGTCCCTAACCTCTAAACTCATATATAGACTACACTGAACCATTTTGTCTATGGTATATTCCACTGAAAGAAACATCTGATATTCATAACTGATTCCATATTAATCTGGAGTCCGGCTTCAGATAGGAAAGAGTGATTATAGATAAAATGAATCCGTGATCACTTGGTCACCACGTTCTCTTCAGAGTCTGCTTTGCATGGAAGCTACACGTTTCTTTAAGTGCAATACAACACAATAATATAAAGTAGCTAATTTGATGGTATGCACTTTGCCACTTTCTTATAATATTAGACTAACGTGTTTCAGTTAGAATGGTTTTGCTATTCCTACAAAAACAGCGTAACTTATTTATAAAAATTATGAGAACTAAAAGCCGAGTAGCTTTTTGTTAAATTTGTCCATTATTTCTTTTTATATAATACAGTAATACCATCTCAACGCAGAAATTCATAGCTCTGTACGTGTTTGTGGAACGTTCGTCCCATTATTCTTCCATTCCCCCGTAAAAACATGAATTTCTCATTCTGAAACCCGGGGAGGGGGGGAAACGAGTCGACCATCAAAAAGCAAAGAAAGTCTTAAAATCCTTCTTTTTAGTGCGAAGGAAAAGAGCGGATCGGTATAATTGGCTTTCAAAACGAAGCAAAATGCTCGTAAACCGTTTTGAGCCCGTCACTTTATGTAAGGTTCTTTTATTTGCTCCATTGCACACGTCTTACTTTATGTTTTTTTCTTTCTTGTGATGTTTCTGGTCTCTGGATGGTTTTAGTTCTTGTTGTTTCAAAATTGGAGATGAGAGATTAGTTAATTGTATGGAGGAAATAACTATAGCAACAAGCAGGAGAAAACCAGCGTGCGATGGAGGGTTGTAAAATATTATATAAGTATTTTTATTATGATTTTTGTGAAGAAAAACTGGAGCTCTTTTGTGCAAGATTGTATGCGAGCACTCCTGTACACAAAGAAAAATGATTTTGATATACCAATATTACCAAAGGTTTTCTTCATTTTCTTGAATATAATATTCAAGAAAATCAATAAATGAATTGATCACCAAATTGGAGAACACATTAGTTAAAATTCGATTTTCAATATTGAAATATTTTGTAAAAACTAAACGAGATTATAATACGTATTAATGTTCTTCAGCAGCGACTTACTTTGGCTATGGGATTCTCGACAGATTAAGAGCTTCGTCTCCCATAAAACAATATGAGAGATTTTTTTAAGCTCATTTGGTAAATTTTGAAAATGAATTATTTCTGAAAAAGCAAACGGTTTTCCGTATTTTTTCTGAAAAACTATAATCAGAATTATTCCAAAAAACATATCTGAGTGAAGACAATATTCATCAGACCACGGTTGTTATAAAAACAAATTAACAATTCTCTTTGCTTGCTGCTCCAATTTTCCATCATTTTAAAGTTGAATTTATTAAACGGAGAAATTAGTTTTCATTATTAAAAAAACTCATTCGTCTAACTAAAACACAAAATGACTCAAAACAACATTGTTCTCCAATTATAACTACTAATTCTCAATATTCACTTTTGTACCAACATTTTTTCTCCATAACTCTTGGGACACATAATAATAGGAAACACTTTTGCACTGAAGCAGAAACAAATTTTCACCCAAAAAATAATAAGATCCTTTGGGAACACTATATATAGTGCTGGTAGATGTAGGAAATTGTGTTGAAATTCTCATTCATAAGTTGTAACATATTAGAATATGTGGAATAAATCTGTATGAAAACTGTATCAATAATCTTCCGGTAAATTAGCCAGGAAAAGATATAATGATGCTTTTCGTTCAATGGGCTGACATCGAGGGGTCAGAAATTCATTGTGCTTGAAAATATAACGACGAAATATTCGGAGGACTTTTTGTAGTGATCACAACCATTTATGAAACTTACTGAAGTCTTATGCTTCTGCATTTTCACTATACATTCAGTTATTAATGTCAAAAAATTAACTAATGAGCTTGCACAAATAGGTATCCCGCAGCGTTACCGCGTTGGGCAGCGTGGTGTATCCGTAGCGTTGGGTACCAGCTCGTACGCAGCATAAAACCCTGTTAATTTTCCACCAGTTGTGTTATACTTTAAATCAGATTAGACCCATTCAAATAGTTTTGAGTTTTTATTCTTGCAAATTGTTTACTACAAATCATACAGAAAATTGTTAAAGGAGATAAATACTGGTTAAAAGCACATATAGAAATATCTGTAAATCACGATACACCCAAGACGCACCCCTCGGGAACTCTATATTAGTATTTTAATCCATAATATGAAAGGTTATACTTTATCATGATGGAAGTTCATTTGTAACTTCACTTTCAATATTATGTCATACTCTTCAATCAAATGCAGTTTCGAATATTACTCATTCAACATCGACTATATAGCAATATGAAAAAAACGTATGAATCAAAATATAAAATCTTTTCACTTCTTTTAAATAAAAAATGCAGTTCTCTCTTCACTATATTTGTGGACACCATTTTATATAAGTATAAATGTGAACTGGATATTTCATAACTTTTCTACCATTGAGAATTTTCATATTCACGAATTTCCTGCAGTAGCGAACGTCATTTTTAGATAAATAAACATATGAAAATTTTAATTTAGTTTCCAATAATAAAAATGCGCCTTTCAACTGAGATACACCCACTCATTTCCCAAACTAACGAGTGATATGATCTCTTCATCATTATTATTTGTATTATACCTATAATGTATTATAATGGTAAATCATTTTGTAACATAATACTTTCAACATTGAAATACGAAACCTATTAAGAGAATATCGAACCCAGATTGGAAGAATAATTATTCAATAAAAAGTATAGTAGAGGTATAATATTATAATGTGGTGGTGCAGATTCTAACTGAGAAATTTTAGTTGTTTTTCTTTTTCTCCAGTGGATTTAGTTTTTTTTTAATTCTTTAGTAACTTCTATACAATACAACATATTGTAAGAAAAATGTTCCCCAGTCTGATACAAAAAATTATCAGCTGTTTTTATATTTCTATTTACTATTTTATTTTCTATTAGTATATTGTATTTTAAGGATGTAGGGATTTCCAATATAATAGTGTGTTCACAGTTACCTTTTGTCAATTTCTAAATATTTCCAGCATTTTGATTTTTGATGATGTCATGAGTGGAGATCCACGAAAAGGACCAAATATGAAATTTAAAAAATATGAATGAAACTGTTATGAAATGGGGGGGAAAGATCAAAGGCATCAAATTTTCATATTTCTCATTGCATAGATGAACAAATTAATACAAGAAACAAATCTTGTTAAGACTATTTGTAAAACGTGCGAATTGTAATGAAAAATCCATCATGAAGACTTTTATATTAAAGCTGGCTTTCCAGGCATTTCCTTCCAAATTTATACCACCCATTCTACTTTTGTTCTTTTTATATCTTTTCTTTTATAGCTTAATATAGAATTCATTTTTTCTTCCGAGGAATAAAGTGAAGAAGAACATGTGGCTTGTACGAGAGGTTTCAAGTGAAGAGAGTTTTTGAATTTCATGATGCCTTCAAAATTCAACTTGATTCTGCTTCAGAGTTTGTATGAAGAAAATATTTTGAGTTGTCTGTTGTTTTTATTATGCGATTGATTCATTGGCATAATTTACAGTGGATTCTCCGGAACATTGAAATAGTCAATCAGGTTTTGGAAATTAAAAAACGGCATTTCAGTTGTTGCTCTATGAATACTATTTCTGTTAAAACAATGGTAAAATTTTCTTTGCTATAGGCCTACATTAAAAATAATGAACAATATTTCGCAAGAAGTCACACAGAAGAGTACTGTGGTTTTGAATTTCACACTATAATTAAAATTGAACATTTTGTAATACATGTAATTGCTGAATTGTAAATACATTGTGAACATTTTGTAAATTTAGTAATCATACTTACAGACTTACTAGAATTAATTTGATTAAATCTGTTTGTCCAATGATATTAAAGTATTTCTGCATTTCATATACTTCCCCTTCTCTTCCTTCGTTAAAAGTGTGATAGACAATGTCGCAAGGTCAGACAGCAAGACAACTAACGAGGATGCGAAAGTAAGGAAGGGCAATAACCAGTAGATGGTATGGAGGTGTCAAAATGCTGAAGGCATGGAACAGGTTGAGGTTGGAAAATATACAGAACCATCTTACAGAACCAGTATATACAGAACCAGTATCTAACTTAATCACAGATTATTATTTTAACAGAGGAGTAAGGAAACATGGTTCCCTATTCTTAAATAACTGCACTAACGGTCTATGTTATGATCGAGTCTATGTTTAACAGGCATCTGGTGAAGTCGAAAAGTTTTTTAACATTATCTATCATGAGATCGGACAAACTATAATGAAAGAGATGAGAAAACTTTCAAATCCAATTGAGTTAACTTTTGACATGAAGAACTACATAACTACTGAAAGCCATCCAACGAATGTTAAGCCTGATGCTTATAAAACAATATTAGTAAAAAAAAAAAAAAAAAAACATTCAAAAATAGGTACGTAGTAGTTTGTATAGTGCTTGTAACTCACCTTATAAATAATTATTCTCTTCATAAAAAGGTAAACCTTTAAATTTATAAACTCCTGATATATTTAGAACCTAAACATTTCTTTCCAACCCAACAAATTTTAATATGTCCTGCTCCCCCTCCCCTCCTACTGTCGCCCCTGTCTATGCTGACTCATCTCCCCAACTCTTCTTCATATTCTTAATTTAATTTTTCACTCCCTTCAGGGAAAATTACTAATGTCAGAATAATTGCTCCATTTTCCAGTGAGGAACTTTGCTCTTCCCGTAATATAGGTGACGTCGTCGTTGTTATAGTATAGGGACCTCAACATGAGAGTCGCTTAGCATTCTCAGATTGCAAGATGACTTTTTTTAACAGGTTGACAGGTTCAAAGTTAAAAGTTTAGTTGTCGGCAATATAATTATTATATCATACAATTTGCGTGACTTTTGTTTTCGGTACTTGTGTGTGTTTATATACATGCTTCATTTTTTAAATATATTTTTATTGAAAGCAAATTGGAAGCTTTAAAAGTTTAACAATAATAAAGATAATTGATTTTTTTTAAGAACTCAGTCACCACGGTATATTCATTTGAATATTTTAATGCACGTGGTATCATCATTGTTCTTATGATGTGCAATATTACTATATTTACTGTTGACTCTGGTCACAACGATGCGTGCTGCTATACTTTCATATTACTTGCTCAAATCTGAAATAACTTCAACCAAACAGCTATGCATATCGGAGAAACTATATAATGTACAAACTGGCAATAAAAATTCAAGAGATATTTGTAAATTATTTTGTGATCAAACGTCATATTAACCAGTTAGAAAGATATCGTTTTTATCTATATCCTAACATACTCCATTGCTTATATAAACCCAACTTTACCCAAACTTAACTTAAAATACTTTAAACAAAATAAAATTATGCTTTAAACAAAACAAAAAAGACCTTGTTGTATATTATAACAGAAATAAATATATTCTCCCTCTGTCCATCGTATACATGATATAGTGATAATCTGTTAATAATTGTAATTTGTTGACATGCTATCGTTTAATCCTTTATAAAGCTGTAGAGTAAAAGCCAATGAAACCTCAAACCCATTTGCAATTTGTGAATATTAATAAAGTCAACACAGGATTATTATATTTATTAAAATGCCAGCGACCAACATCATACAGCGAAGTTTAGAAATACGGGGACAAAGCAGAAATTATATAAAAAGTTCTAGTTCTATCGGAGCTCTCATTTTCAGAATAAAGTAATGTTAAATCCAAAAATAAGTTAATGTTAAAGCCCATAATCGGAAACAGTGATTATAGAGCCGTGGATAGCTGTTCAAAGATTTTCATATCACCCGAGTGAAAACTATGTTCTTCTTCCTTAATTACATTTTCATAAAACTACTACAAATATTCTACAGAAAAATAATGTTATCACAGTTTATAATTAATAGCCTCATCTTTCAATATGTAGTTTTATTGTTATTAGTATATTATTAATTGTACACAAAAACTGAAATGTGTGTCACACCTAGAAACAATGATTTGTACATGATCTCCCTGGGTAAATGTATGACAATTTGTATTATTTCATAATAATAGTATTTTCTATTATTTTAATGTGTTTAGATTAAACTAATTATTAATTAACAATATGTTATGTATTATTACTGGATTACACCGTTGTGAATGTTTATTTGAACGTGTGATTTCATAACAAATAAACGATTGCGTCACAAAGAATTCTGCTGAAACACTTTTTAAAATTACATTTGAATCTATTATTATTTTGAATTATTTGTAAATAATGAAATAAACTAAGTATGAGTTAACAATACATATTGTTACAGTAATATCGTTTTGATATCAGCGAGAACAATACATTTCTATGGGATTTATCTGTATATAGTGATATTGTTATGCAGCAATGGAAACTTTTATAGAAATGATAATTACTGTAGAAGTAAAACTATAACTTATAAAATAAGTGATGGTTTGGTATAGATAAAACACCAGAAACCTTTCCTGAATGGGTAAAGACAGTTTATACTCATTAATCAATTATATCAGTCACCGACCCTCGGCATAGTGTTAAAGCTGATTGTTTGATTAGAGCTGAGATATCAGAATAATACTTTTATTACTGTAAAACTAAAACTCATTAAATAACGAAACATGATCATTTACAACAATTTCTCTTAAATATTTCTGAAACTCCGCTCCAGATATTCGCAGATTTCCAGCTGCAGTCAGAACTAATTCTGTAGTCATCTAGCGAACCAGTCGTATATATCCAGTTGAAATAAACTATCCAGTAGCAGTACAGCAGTAGTGAGATATACAAAGTTTATTGCACACTATTGTATATGGTAAGATTATATTCTTTATCATATTAATCTTGTAAGATTACGAATTTCACTCGTAACTACACTACGTGACATTGTACTGCTGTATACTACTTATGTAAGAACAGGACCGGTATAAGATATCTAGGAAAGTTCTGAACTGCATTCGTGATCACTAAGGTTCTCTTTGTTAATTTTTTTAAGTAAATGTCTCTGAAATACAATGCATACTTGGTAAAACTATATAGGTGTGAAGAAAACTAAAGAACCTGGATATAGTTCCCTTTGTTATTGAGACATCTTAAAAGCATTTCTTTATGAAATCATTTCTTGCAGAAAAATTTCAAAAGTATTTCGTTTTTTTTAACAAATAAAATGGAGTATTAATGAATTTGAAATTATAAATATAACTGCATAATATATAACTCCATAAATATAACATTCAGGATATTATATAACTGACAAACTTATATTTACATTATTATTATTAGCCTAACTTTTTGAAATTTGTTTCTTGGCCATGCTTTAACACCACTAATTACCATTTAATCTGGAGACGATAAAAAAGTTTTGAAAATTATTGATGTTGAGCACTGGAAAAATCTAACAGTTATCAAACTCAGGTCAAAAAGTTGAAATAGATAGAAAACTGAATTATGTGGTTTCATCAATTAATCAAATATGTTTTTTTCATTTTAAACTAAATCTTGGTTGGAGTAATATACACATGAACAATCCTCCGAATTAAATATTAATATTTCTCATCCGATTCCTTAAGCTGTGACTAATCTTACGTAAGATTTCATAATTAAATTCGTTTGAAATGGAGGACACCACGCTGACTTCCAGAACCACCATTGGTAGTCTTACTCGGTAACACAGAGGAGTATTCTTAATTAAAATATATGTCTCCAAAGTGTAAGATGAAGACTCCTTGTGAGTTGCACATGAGGGGGTTTCTTAACTTACTCTCATTTCAGTTTAATATTGTTTCAATGTTCAGCAGTTAGGTGCTACGAGAATAATTTATGATTTATGTATTAGGGTGGTATCGAGGGTATTGTTGTTTCATTGTGAAGTTAATAATGACTGTCACTTTTACTCAACGTTTTACTTAACATCATAAGTTGGTCGAAATTAATATAAGTGCTGATTGCACGAAGAATGATGATGCGATTGTGTATAAGATCTCATCCTATCCTTAACTCCACGTTAATATCCAACCATTGTTTACAGATGTGGAATCGAATATTCTTGAAGTGTACCACTTCAATTCTGCAAGCATTTAAAAGAAGGGCTCAAATATTCACAATGTTTAAAATAATCAAAATTTCTAATAAAATGTGTTAAGTTAGCTCACTTACTAAATCATTGTTAACGCAGTTAGTAAAGAAAACAAATTGAAAATCATCAGCATCATTAAGTTTTACTTCTATATTGAAATGCTCAGTTCGATGATAATAATTCAAAATCGAAACTTCACATATGAAATTCATTGACGCATAAAAAAAGCTCGTGATATTTCACTTATTAATAACATTCATATAAGAGCATTTCGAGTGTTGGCAAATGGGAAATAATTACTTAAGAGGAGTGGGGGAGTAAGTTTTTTTTTAGAAATGAACTTATAATATAAAGCATTATTCAATTTAAATATTTCAATAAACTGACTAAATATTAAGAAAACATTGTTGCCACTGCCAGAGGTGAAGATTGGTTCTCCATACAATATTATGTTGTGCACTATTCACATATTATATACATTCTGAATTCAAATATTTACACACAAAATACTATTTTACGAAAACACAACCATCAGCAATTTAATGTTAAAAACCTATTCTGAGCCAAGATCTAAAACAGTGTCAAATTTCGTCTCAATCAGACTTATAG
>JAQIWE010002876.1:0-12521 GCA_034698565.1 Campodea plusiochaeta | reverse complement strand
TAATAAAGGTGAAACGTCCTGAAGCTAATTAGTTTGTTTCATATAAGTGGCCAGACCCAAGAAATATCTTAAAAATGTGAAGGTACTGCGAAATAAGGAATTATTCTCGTGTTGTACTGCTGTGTGAATTGCGAAATAAAGAATTATTCTCGTGCTGTGTGAATAACTGTTTCCATTATGTGATTAAAAATTCTCCTCACTTTTTTGAACTGTTGAACTGCAGCTTTGATGATGGAAGATGCTGTTTTATAATAATAATTATTCTCCAAAACAATACGCGATTGTAAAACGGTTTTTCCAGTCAAACTTCTTTTTGTACATTACAGAATTATACAGACACTTTGTACTTTATGTTACTGCATCATACTTAATTATGCTTGAAACTCATTGTTTTCCGAAATAAATGAGCAATATAAATTACATCGAAATCAGTGGTAAAAATATAGGTCTATACTATCCCGACCAAGCTTGATTCTAGTTCATAGGTATATTTATAATTATTTGAAAGTTCTTCTGTCTCGAATTTACTAAACTCAAGTGATGCCATTGTTACTCCTGAGTTACCGAATATATAATATCAGGGAGCGATAATATATATTTATAAAATAATAATGTCAGGCTTATTGTGATTTTGTATAAGCAGCTGATTTGTTTATCAGTAACCGTTCTTATCTTTCGTCTTTACCATAATTAATATAATTATATAAAATTTAATAATAACAATTCACGATTAATTTATACCGAAATGCACTCACGTTTATTCGTAGTATTCTAAACAGCACAACAAATAGTACCATGCAGGACAGACAGCATAAATAACTTGAATCGCGTTCCTCCGTTCCAACTCCATCCTAATTTTATAACATGCTTTTTATGCTGCACTTGTGAGAAGGTCGTTGAATATTTATTACTTATTCTTCAATGAATATCTTAACAAGTACCAAACTTGACCTCGAGGTCATTTCCATTATTGAAGCTGGTCAAGACTATCAGTCTCTTCAAACAAATTTATTACTCTATTTTTTTGTTAATATTTTTGTTGCGTAATACTATATGAAGTGGCTATAAATAAATTGTACAAGTGTGTGTACGATGTGTTATCTTTTATTAATTAAATGAGACAGTTTAAAACACTCTGTCATGGGATAAATGTCAGACACAGTGGTACCTATTTTGTTAAATTACTGTAATGATTGATTGAATTAGCAGTACAGTAGCATAGTCGTTTAATTTCAGAAGGGAAACCTGGAGAGTGCTGGAGACAAATTGTTTTCTATTGACGACATTGCAATACACCGATAAAGGGTCTATAATTTTTTGTAATTAGGTTCTAATATAATATTTTTAAATAATAATATTTTCTCTGAAAAATAATTTCCATCAGACTCTGGCCCCGAACGGTGAACCACTTCACAAATATGTATACCGGATTTCGGTGTTCAGTAGGAGTTCATCGGAATTCCAGCGGTGTTCATGAGTGGTTCACCCCTCGCTCTGGCATAGACTTGTAGCCTAACTTATATAATATTAGAATACACTTTTTACAAATGATATTATTACCATACTGAAAAAGCTCAGTACCCAGACATTTCTCTAATGTCAAATGTCATTCATCATAAATATAGGCCTACTATTTTTGTTCTCAATAAAATTATCATAATTATTTTCAAAGTGTCATGTATATTTATAAACACCTGTATATTGAAATAATTATTCTAAATCATGTGCTACACGTCATGTATTCATGTAACATAATTAAATAATTGTATTTGTGTCTCTTGGATTATATATCTGTTTATTAAAGACCAATAAATATTATTATAGTATTTTTCTATTGTACCCTCCATATCAGCGTCTTGTTTCTGCCCTGAAAATAAAGAAATAAAAAAAAATTAACGATATTTTTAATTTTACAGTTTTAGAAAATCGTCTCAAGTGATATTTTTGTTTTATTAGAAAAACAGTTGAGTTCCTGTTTTTTAGAGTCTGCAAAATTCTGAAAATTGCTATAATGAAATGAAGTTCATGAATACCAACTGATACCAACAAAATAAGATAATAATATGGAAATTAACTGAAAATAGAACATTAAAAAGGCGTGACAAAATAGAGAAGAATGACTCCAAAATTTCCCTAATTCATAAATCGATTACGTTAACACAAAAATATTTTCAACCAAAATTTATCAATAGTCAATAACGATGCATTTATATAGAGATCTCAAGGATTCTCAACAATACACTAGAGTCACAACAATAGCTTCCGTATATTTTGAAGTTGACTGCCTCAAGTTAGAGAAATGTCAAAGGGATTGTACGTCTTCATGGGGAATATACATCATATAGAACTTCCTTTTATGTTATTTTCTCTTTCTTTACCTTTTTCTTGAAGGAAAAGAAAAAGAATTCCAAAGACATGTTGGGATTGTGCGATGCGGTAAAAAGAGGAGTTCCTCTCTCATATTTTCTTACTGGGATTTTTTTTCTTTTCATATTTTCTTCGATGCAGTTTTCATTGACGCTTTTCAGCATTATTTTGTGGTGTTGTAATGGCTTTACCATTATCATTATAAATTATTTTTCATAATTTTAAAAAATTTCATCGTTCTATAAACTTTATAGAAGTCCAGTTAAAACTTATTGATATCTTTATTGTTAGACGTACTCTGAAAAAATTGTATTTTTTTCTATTATCCATTTATCATAAATGATTTATGTAAAAAAAAAAGTAGTGAGTCAAGTCATGCGGAGTCATGATCACTGGACTTGCAAAAAATTGGAATTATTTCTTCTTTTGTTATTGTTTACAAATTCATTTTGAGCTTCAGTTTGAAAAAATGAAAATGTTATATTGAGACTTAATAGTATTACTGAAAAAAATCTACCAAAACAATATTCCTTTGTATGTCCTGTCAAAGCCTTAAATTATTGAGTCCATTATTTTAAAATATTCAGTGCTGAATCTTCTCACAATTCCGACTAATAACTTCTGACGATATTTTCTACAGATTGTAAAATATCTTCCACGGTCGTACATCATTTACAACATTTGTGTAACATTTCTCCAATATTTGTATCTATGGTAACAAACTAACAATAATTCTGCGCCCCAATTAACTCGTCTTAATCACAACTTAATTATCTCATTAATTTTACAACTCTTACATAACTTACGCACCGTGTCTAATTATACAGATTTGAACAACAAGCAAGCGAGAGAGAGAGAGAGAATTTTGTTAGAGTTATAATCTGTACCATTGAAAGCTTTAGTCCGTATTATTAGCATTACACCATGTGGATGCGGATTGCTTTAGATAGGGCCGGTCAAGTGTTATCAAGTATTGCCCATGCAATATGACTGAATTTGTCGTAGGCTACAAACAAACATTATTACTGAAATGTTTATTGTAATTTTTTTTATGACAAATGGATTTATAAAGTATGCTACCGTATTGACTTTTCATAGGCCTATAATCATTTTAATTTTCAATTTTTTGTGGATTTATGATTTTGCCATTTCTAGAAGGATTCCAGCTCACGTTTCACTATGGCATTGTCAATTATTAATGTTAAGCTTTACTAAAATTGACATCAACAGTATCTGCTCTTCCTCATTTCTAAATAAAGTTAATTTACATTTTAACATGAAGACGTTTGACAACTTTTAAAACAGAAATAACCGAGGAAATAACTTACTCTACACTGCTGCTAGTGGGTGTTTCAGAATCAAGCTATCGATCTGTAGTCACATGTAACAACCATATTTAGATACTGTAAAATCTGTAATATAAATGGTCTTCTTTCCTTTCTTGACACGTGAAAATTTAAAGTAAAAAGGAACGAAATTGCTGTAAATCAAAATGTATAAAGTTCCATTTTCTGAACCGAGAGACATAATCCTCTTGTACTGTTACTGGCCCTTTTTTCTCAACGTGAAGAGTATGAATTTACGTCGTATAATGCAACTGCTTGTTATGATGTTTGAAACTAAGTTATTATTGTTGGCAACTTAACTTACTTGCAGATAATTGGACTTTACAGCTCTTTATGGATTGTTGGCTCGCAATCATTCAAAAAGCATTTGAAGGATTGTTTAGTTTAAATTACCTAGTAGCAATTATAAGATGAATGTATAAACCATAAAGTTGTTTTATGTTTAAATAAATTGTTATACACAAGACTCCTGTAATTAGTAATGCCACTCACTATAACAATTCCAAAATTCAATATAATAATTATTGTTATTTTTGCGTACTTTTTACATTATTTTCATGTAATTTTTACACTTTATACTAACGCGTAAGTTTAGAAGTCTTCAATAAATTGAAAATTTATTTCCCTAAAATATTTTTAGTATCAAGCATTATTTGAAGCGAAAAATCTTCGACCCTGAAGTCCATATTTCCCGAATTAAGTTATGTTTCTTATTGGTTGTTTTCATAATGTTCCACAAAGTTCTTCAAATAACTTTTGATAAACCGGAACAAAGGTCAAGAATGAATGGGACAATTCCTCCTCGACAGGATTTAAAGGTTATTATTAGTTTTAACCAAAACCCAAGACATCGAAAATTCCCATACCCATATATCGTCTTTTCTGACTGTTTCGTCCCCCTTTAATTTGACCTTCAGCGGATAGCGTTTCTTGTATTCGTAAATAGTCCCTTTTCACAACATATCGGCTAACTACATCTTATAGTAGCCTACTGCAGTGCTGAGAAGTTCAAGTACAAAGTTGCCAGAAGTGTTCCAAGTTTTCGAAGGAAGATTTCTTTAGAATGTTTCTGTGAAAATGTATGGAATAAAAATTTGTTGTTCAGAGCTAGGTATTCACTGCGTCTGTTTGTTTATAAAAGGGATGTTGGGATTCTTAATTTTAATCGATATATATTTCTCTCGAATTTCAAATCAGAATAGTCTTTTCAAACAGTTCAGTTATAAATAGGCCTACAGAGACTTAAACACCAGAGGAAACATAGGCATACAGAAGATTAGACACAATTTTTAAAACAGTCAAACGCATTCGCTGTTTTAAAAATTGTTTGCAAAATTTTACCGGAATATTTTCTGTCATAGGCGTTCCACCTTTCATCTTTGTCAAATTGCCCATTTTTATTTTTCAGTGTCTTACTATTATTTGAGTGATGTGCAGGGTTGCAGGCTAATTGTTTGAAAATCAACTTCCGGCTTGTGTCAAGAGTCAGGATCAGAAACCCCAAACAAATTATTGACATTATTTTTATAGAGTTTAGAACTACTTTCGTGATAAAGTCCTGCTTCTTTTATAAAGAGCTTACAGCAACCGTATAAGGTATAACTTGTACCCTTTTTTGTTCTTGCATGAAACAATAAATTCTCTTTTCTATTCTAAAAGCATCGCCTCGGAGCTTTTTTGTTGCTATCCTACTGTATATAAAATAAAATTATATTCTGTTTCGTATCCGTACGAAGTTTGTAAACTTTTGATTCTTTGTGTTGTGAACTTGTGATAATTTCAAACGAATCCATACATATAGCATTTGTATATTATAGTATAACAAGTATTACGTAACATAATGCAGACATTTCTCTATAAAACCATTTGCATAATATTACTGTGTAGTACTGTAGTTGTAGAATATAGTTTGATGTCGCAGTTGCTGTATTTACATTGGGGATTAACATATCCTCACCTTTTTTTACATTATGATTTCAGATTTAAGCTGTTTGTCCGTGCTAGGGAATATTACTGTATAAATGCTGGTTGTAACTATATTACCACATAACGTATAATTTATGAAAATAAAAGGCAAAAAATATCCAAACGGACAAAAGAAGTAAAAAAAAATGACAATATTTTTTTCATACTTGCACTATACTGTAGTATAATTTGAAGCAGCACAATGATGAAGTCGAAATATAGTTGGATTTCTTTTTTCAGTTATAATTATGCAATTGGATACCCTAATAGTTTGTGTAATATCTCAAAGCCCTTCAACATCAGGTCTTATATTAATATTTATTTTTCAAATTTTATAGACCTGACATACTTCAGTTGAAATCTTCTCTCTGACTAAGTATTGAACCCGTCAGCAATCTGAAATATCCTAAAATATTCTGATATTGTTATTATTCTTTAACATCAAATTTTTATATAAATGTATAGGATATTATTCTGCCGTACTCTCAATAATATATTATGCAAACTTATATATTTATAAGAAACATGAAATTTCAACTTTATCCTTCCTCATTTTAATATGGAATAACTCCGAAAGTCGGAATCCAACTAAGTAATAGCAGCAACTAAACTTTCATAGTCTGTTCTTTCATCAACTAATGAATTTATAACATTCCACTGAGCTAGAGAGGATTGTGTTTCTATTAGCTATATAGTAATAGCACACGACTATATCATACAGTATATACGCCTCCACACTCTTTTGGAGGGCAATTTCCACCAGTTAAGAAATTTAATACCACCACATGGTCCCATTCTCTCTAGAAACCATACAGGGGTGGCCAATAAGTTCTGAACTTTTAAGAACAAGTTTATATAATATTTTAGGAGATGAATAATAAGTTCTGAAATGAAGGGAAAAACTGAAAAAGGGGCAGAAAATAAGTTCATGAAGTCATATTTATGAATACTTCTATATTGAAAGTGTAAGATGTACATAATGAAATTATATAAAGTTTCTTATTAGGAGCAGCGTAAGTTATAAAAATATTAGGAGTAGCGTAAGTTCAAAGAAACATGTGACAGTATGAAACCGTACCACTTTAAAGACTTCAGATAAGCAAGATTGATCCTTTAGATGATTATATATAGCCCAATAATGACATCATCAATAATCTTGGTTATACGAAAAGTGATCACGCTCTGTGCAGGACTTAGTTTGTTTACTAACTGCACGTTTGTAAATGATTTTTGTTAGAAGATGTTACATGCAGTATTATAAAGAGTGACTTCAGTGTGGGTGTTAAGATGTATGCTTGGACATCTTTTAAGCTTCAAATTTCCTGATAGCTTCCATAATGTTGTAATAAAATATGGTTTTAAACTTACAAAATAGGTATAATTTCAGTGTCTTGATAAAGACTAAAGTTTGTTAGTTGAAAATTTGAGAAATTATACCTATTTTTGGAAGTTTAAGACCGTATTTTATTACAACATTACTTCAAATTTTCTTAGCATTGAGGAAACTTATAGGGCTGTTGGTTTCTATGCATTCTTGAAGAACTTATTTAACAATTTCGTAAGTGAACTGTAACATAATTAAACTAATAGTGTTGTAAAGAACTATAATCGTTGCACATGGAAAGAACCATTCCGATTAAAAAAACTTGAACCCTAATTGTTCTATTCTCGCTAACGCCTCAAGGTGTCAAGGAATTGTATCTCTACATAAGTAATATCAACAAGCTTTCTCGTGTCTGATGTAAGAGCCTTTATTAATAATAGAGATGTAAAGAGACTGCATTACATCAACATCAGTGAAGAAGAAGAAAATGAATTTTTAATGTGAGCAGTTTCCTTTCTATTTCCATTTGAATAGATTGGATTCAGTCAGAGACACAATGATTATATGCAATGATTTCAAGATGCAGGCTAAACCCTGTGTGTGTTGTTTGCATAAATTACAATTATATTGAAGCTGGAACTTTCTAATTTAGTAAACTGGTGTATTTGTATCAATGTGAATTAGTGTCTTGGAGCATTTCTGTACGTTCTGTGTGAAGTCTGCGAAGAAACAATTAATACGACCAGAATAAGCACTTTATAAATAATAAATTCTTCTAAAATAATAGGAAATAATAACCGAAGAAATAAATATGTGATGACTGCTGCTTTACTTGAACTAAGATATTCGAAAGTCTGTTCGAGTAAAACGGAAATAATATTTACCAAAAGTTACTTTAAAAATTCTATAACATTAAACTTGAGGTTTTCTCTCTATTCTGCAAACCATAGATAATAATTATTTAAAAACTTACGTCGGATCACATGAAACTGCTATATTGTACTTGTAAGTTACTAATGTTTTAAAAAGAACTTTTCCAAATATATAGAAACACAATAACTCTATGGGGGGGAGGGGGGGCGAGGAAACGTTACTCACTGCTGTCAACAAATTTATTTACAGAATATTATAGGAGAATATAAACTGATAGTTTACCAACACTCGTATATCATTTTGACCACATTATATTTTTCAATTTCTTTTTCATAACCCCATTTTTTTCCTATTCTTTTTCCAGGTGATCTGTACGTGGATTGATCTCCGCATATTTTCCGTGTAGAGGGTTCAATAATAACAGTCTCACCATTTCATCTTCACATAGCAACATGGCGTTCGCAGGCCTCAAAAAACAGATCAATAAAGCCAATCAGGTAAGAAAACAAAAAATACAATTTATTTCGGAGGGAAACTTTCGGTTGTTTTGAAACGGTACTAGTGTGCTGTAGAGACAGAGTGAAATATTACAGGCAACTAGCTGATTGGTGAAAGAATATGAACCTAGCATAGACCTATATTTAAATTAGAATAATTTACTTAATTTAGGGAAATCAAAGGTGGACGATAAACACTGATGTTGTTAATATTAAAACACCAACCACTATAGGGATTAAACCATGGATATTAATATCAACATAATTATATATAGCGTAGAGTAATACCTATTACTTGTATGATGTTTGCCGCACCTGCAGAAAGTTGATTTCCCTACGTAGGTATTCTAAAGTTTAATTAAAAACAGTGTTTAATAATCAAAATATTAAAGCTGGAAATATTTCCAGAGATATTTTCAAAATATATATTTTATTTAGTCAAAATTGAAAATGTCATTTTGTCAGTAAATACAGCAAATATGATTGCTACTATTGCAAACGACAAAAAAGGGAGACGATTGTTTTTCACATCAACTGTACAGTTCTTTTTCTGTTGAGAGGGATTTCTCTGGCGAAGCAAGTAAGCGGCTTTTCTGCTACATCGGTTGCCTATGGCCTAACATACGTATTACTTGCCTGCGATTGAATAGTCTTTTTATTCACAAACACTGACTCTTTTCAATCTCTGGAACAATTGCCTTTGATGCCAGCGTGACTTTTTAAAAAGAGGAAAATACTATTTTATGTTCAGAGTTATAAATTTCTGCAATTGTTACCATTTTTGTGAATGACAGAAACAATTTAATTATGCAAAGTCCATAAATGTTAAAATAATGAATGACGACTGGCGACGTTTAGTTATAATTACTTTAAACGAGTTTGACATTCGCGTTGTGATTCGAGAATTATAAATTTGCTTTAAATGGCAGTTAAAAAAAAGCAATCTCTACTTTTCTTCTACTCTGTGTCGCTATTTATAAGCATACAACGATGAAAGTAAAGTTCCTCGCTAATGAGGTATAAACTTCGCGATTCTATACTGCTCTGCACTTGATTCTGTATTCTCCACCTCGCTTCCACAGTGACACTAGAATAACAATCGATTATCGAATTCAAATAGTTCATTTTGGAAAGCACCCTCTCCATGATGCAGGGTGCTTCATCCTGCAATTCTGTACACTTCTCACTTTAATTTCACATGATCTAAAAATAATCACATTGTTCGGTGGATATATATCTTACAGATGGTACAGTTTCCATGTTCTTTGTTCTTTTTTCTCTTGAGGTCTTAGTCAATTGTCAAAACTTTGTCAAAACCTTTGTCAATTCTATAGCCATAAATTTTCATGTATTTATAAGACTTTCAAATATACAGTATAAACGACATTGAGAATCGTCCAAACCAGCGAACCACTCTTCATCGTTTTCATTAATGGTTTTTAGTTGGGAAATAATATTGATTTTTCTTTTTGTGTCGTGTCTCTATATTGAAGCTGATGCCTCTATACTATGAAAGCGGAAACAATATATCGTGATTTCTATTAACAGTGTGTATTTATAGAACAACTTCTGTATTGCGATGTTTTTTGCTGTCATAAAGATAATATATAGAATTTGTTGTTAGAATTGTATTATTTGCTGTTTTAATGTCAAATCAAGAAAGAGGTTTTGATGTTCAGAGACAGTTTCTATTTATGAATAATGATTGGAATAATGTATAGATCCGATAAGTAATTTAATTTTCTGTTTACTATTATTTGAATAATATTGGCTAATTTAATTGCTAAGAACAGTGGGAAGTAGTCTAGCCGTGTAGGAGTTACAGTCTCACTAAGGCGACTGACGAAATAGCACACATTTGTCCGCCCTTCATTGTCATTCTTTTCTGGATAGGCGACGACAACAGTAGTAATCCTGAATTGTAGATATCAAGTAAATTTACATTTGATATTATCCTGCTACTGTGTGAGATTTGCCTCTCTATTGACGATGTAATTCGTTTAAAATAATTTTTAACCCACATCAGTAACTAACTTGAGTACGGTAACTGTAGTGAGCTGCTCCTAAGCAGTTACTCATATTATAGACATAGGTTTAATACAGTAGGTTCAGAAAACTTCAGTTATGTCACGTATCATAACAGTATTTTATATAGGCTATATATAACGATTTGGTTTAATTTTAAAATACCGGTAAGACATATTATTGTTTTAAATCAGTGTTCATCAACTCTTCCGTTCAGTACGACCTGTAAGCAAAGAAGATCTTATTGGATTCCATTTCACCAGATATCGTTTCAGCAGTACTTCAGTAGGTTTATAGTAGTATAGCTTACAGTAAATCAAGAAACTTTTGCCTATTACAGCAGTCTTACTGAACACCTGTGGTATGACCTCAAAATGGATAGATTGTTGTTTCAGTTCTAAATAACGTACGCTGCTCCTAATCAGAAACTTTATATTTCATTACGTACATCTATAATAAATTTAACATTGGCGCCTGACTTCAATGAACAATGAATGGACGCTTGTCGGAAAGTAGTGTATAGGGTTATTGTTTACAAAGTTCCTCCGGCGATAACAATGAATGAATTCATGAAGAAAAGGTCAGACTGCTATAATTACGACGATGATGTTATAGAATGCCAAACTATTATATCATATTCAGTTTATTGGAATAACTAAATTCCAATCTTAGAATAATTTATATTTTTGAAAACTAAATTTCATGAAATTGTGGAAAATTCATAGCCAGAAATTTATCAATGTTCAAAAGACGGTATTGTTAACATCACTGTACTTTCTTGATTTCGTATTAATAATAAAAAGTTAAATTAAGACCTACATGTTGTATTACAGGGCTTCTTACAAATGGCCACTATTCAGTAAGTTTATCAATCGTACATTGTACTTTAATTAACATTATGACATAAATTTATATCTGTTAGAAATAAAATATAGGTTAATATCGTCTATAGTTTTTTATGATCTGCTGTGATGCTCTTTTTTTTATTTATTTAATTTTGGAAAGGCCAATTTAAGCAACTTTATCATTTCCAAAGACTCCAAACTGAGCTAATATTTTGTCAAATCTGATGGGATTCATCAAATGATCAAAATTGTCTCAGTACAATGTTCATTTGTAATATTAGGAAAATTATTTAAATATGTTCATGATATATTTTTAAAATCTGTTATCTTCCAAAATTACAATTTACATAAAAGCGTCGTAGCGTACAAAATTGATCGGATAAATAAATCATCATGAACCCAGCAGAACACTCTTTAACTGCATGATTTCTCTTCCTATATATAATCAACGACGACTTCATTTTTAAGCCTTCAGCCTCCTACGCAGAATTCTCTACCCTTATTGAATAAAACAATTTAAATCGCTCTTGTCGAGAAAAGAAATAAACTGGAAACGATCGTTGAACGCATTATCATTGTGTATAGTATCATTTTAAACTTTAACATTTTGTTCAGAAGAATATAACCGTATTATACAGAAGCTGAAAAGCGTGGGTGGTTGAAAGATTGCTAGGAGGAAAAAGAGGCTTTATATATGATAAAAAGAAAGACGTTTGAAAAATAAAGGCTGCTGTATAGGCTTTGTCTTTTTTAATGTATCGTTCCGCCACCTCCCACGTTTTCTGTCATGGATCTTGAAAGAAAGGGAAAATAGAAAGGCATAGTCTACTAATACCGTAGGAGTGTAACATATATAGGCTTGGTAATAAGGTAATAATAACCTAGAATATTGATTAACATTTTGAGAAGATAGTTTTTTAAGAGTTGGTGAGCTAAATTTCACTTTTCAGTGCATAATGACAATCTCAATTGCTGGTTATAGTGGGTCATGGTTGATCAGTAGATTTCAGAGATCACTGGGCTTGGTGGGTCACAAATGTTTTAACCCACTGCCTCTGTTGTAACCACTTAACTCTGTTATAAATACTTACTTTAATAATCGTCAGTCACGAAAGATACAGGCCTACCTGATCGTCATAGTAAAAAAAATTCATGCTTCACGTCGTATCTTCAAGATCAGTAACACAATTTCTTCAATATTAAAAGGCATTTCTTTGGTCTCTTACTTTCCGAAATGATAATAAAAGAATAACCTTTAAATGACGTCATCACCCCGCTG
>JAQIWE010002875.1:0-12522 GCA_034698565.1 Campodea plusiochaeta | reverse complement strand
GATGTCAGTTTGCAACTGACTACGCCTGTAATAATCCATTCTTGCAGCCATACCGATCACTCTGATCTCTGCCTGCATTACAATTTTATGAATGAAATTTCTCCATCAAATAGTAAATTGCATGAAAAATGAGATGCAAACCTGGACCGCCGACAGCGGACTTTATAACAGATTTATACGTAGGGTTTGAATTTGGTAACTTACTAATATTTAGAGAAAACAAAGGGGAACAATATACAATGTTAATAATAAGATGGTTTTACACCTAGCGATCGATACAACAATAAATGCACAAATAAAAATTTGGGCAGATGTGGGAATGGAACCCGACGACTCTCGCTTTGTCGCTAGAGGTAAAACCATCTAAATATTAACATTACTGTTATTTATTATCCTTTTGAAAAAAAATCTAAGATAATAATAATTGTATAACCTGCATGATTGTATACGAAAGGTAAATCTTCAAACATCTGTAATAAATTTTGTACTATTAGAATAAAAAATGCCATTGCAGTTGATTGCATTCCAAATAGATTATAAAAAACAAAAATTAAATTTCTCATTATTTTACTGTATCTTTAAAATTGTTGGAACGTTAATTTATTTTTCAGAAGACTGTGTAAATAATGCAGCTGCTGTAGACAATCAGAGTGGATGCCCGTAAGTTAAATATTCATTTTCCATGAAGTCCACTGGTTGTATAAATTTTCACAGACAATTGAAAAAAAAAATGAACCTTTTATAAAGGAATGACAGCCATATATAATTATTATTAACCGTAACATCATTAAAGTTAATAATTATTTCCAAAAATATTTCGATGTCCACAATGACAGATATTTAGTAGACAATTATTTGATTTTTGTTTGTTATATTAACTCTAAGAATTCAAAGGAAAAATAGAAAGGATACGCAACACCTTGAGTAAAATTCAATGTAATTTAAAAAATAGTTACAAAAACTCTATGAAAATTGTTCATTTTATTATTTTCTAATGTTAAATTTACCACATTCCAGATTAAATTCTTTGTGTAAACATCTAATATAATGGATTTAGATCGTATTAAAAATAATAAAGTTATAAAATACCGGAACATTTATAATAATCTATAGTCTGTTCAGAGTTTTAATGCATACACGTCATATATCACGTCACTGACTTCGACCAATCATAGACGTGTTTACTAAGCAAGTTTAACTATGATTGGTTGAAAGCAGTCACTTGTTATATGACGTGTATGCATTAAAACTCTGAACAGACTACATAGTATTTCCAAAATCTTGCGAACTCAAATCGATTATCCCATCGAGGGTATTTCAGACATTCCAACAATTGATAATCCTTTCTTGACTTATTTGTTTTCTTTGACCAGCCTGCGAATTGTATTGAAAATATACAATTTGAACCACCCAAACAAGTGGTTTACCCGTCAAAATAGTTAGAAGACATAACCAGTTTGAGTCCGTAAGATTTTGGAAGGACAATGTATTGAAATTGGCATTTCCTGTATCCCTACTTGTATGCAACCTATATGCTTCAATTTGGCAGCAGGAAACATATAGATCAGGGGCAAGCTACAGTTACCCATGAGAGTCTCAAAATATCATATTCAAATTCAAATTCAAAAACCTTTATTAGAGTGTCAACAAAATCAATATACATTGTTCTTCCCTTTATGACACTTGAATTACATAACAAAGACAATAAAATTTTAAGAGGACAACAAATTAATACATTAAATAAATAAATTAAAACATAAACATTGTAAGAAATAATGATTGTCAGACGTTCAACGGCTGATATAGTCTATTTCAATATTGAGGAGCCATTTTCTCAATTTAGTATTTTTAGTCATTGATGAATTTTCTGATTTTTTTAACTTGTATTTTGTGTACAAATAATTAGTTTTAGCAGGTACGAATATATTTTTATTGAATTACAGGATGGGTTCTGTCCGAAGGTAACTATAATACTACGTAAAGAAGATAAAACGAAATTCTACTGCGCTTATCACGCGCCGTGCCTACATTTGAGTGTACTGAAGCCTAGTTTGGGAGCCACCTGGCGGTCAATGACAAAACCTCTTCCGAATCAAACAGCTATTGCACGTTTTTCAAAAGAAATTTCTACTTATAACTTACCGGTAGTGTTTAATAACATCATAATATTTACATACGTCTTCTCATCCGATCAGAAAAATCTTTTTAAGAGGTTTTAATTATCATCTTATGGAGTGAACGTCATGCCGTTATGTGCCTAGGGCCCTGTACTACAAAAGCAATTGAAATTATTTTGTCTTCACCTAAAAATCGTTTTTTCCCACCCTATGGATCTGTCTACCAGTAATAATCATCATAACAAAAATATATATTCAAATGAAGATAATTAATATAAACATAAGTTACATAACATATCTTTCAGATTTCTTTCTAAATCAAGCAGTTCAAGCTCCTATAAACTTGTTTATTTTGCCGTAATTCAAACAACTTTTGATGTATGAGTTTTGCCTTAATTCAGTTATATTTCAATTTCAGTAAAAGACGTGGTAAATCTAATGATGATGACTGTCCACGTGCTGATACTTGCGAGAATGATGAACAAAATCAAGTAAGAAAAGTTTTTAAAGTTAACCCTTTCATTCATGAATTATTATAAGTAGTGGAAAACAATAGTTTTTTATGTTTTATGTTTGTATGTTGTGTTTAGGAAAGTAAAGTTGAAGTTAATATTGTAACGGACTATTCTATATTTACAAACATTGATAGTTTGGAAATTTCCGGAATATCAAGTTAACTAAATCAGCTTACCTAGCTTTTACGACGTTTATTTGATGTGCAACGTAGGAACAGAAAATTAAAATTAAAATTTTTATTTCAAACACTTTTTTTTTCTTCTTGTTTACGTCTAAGAGATGCAATATTTCATTAATCAATTATGGACTGTAACAAAATTAAAACTACAAAATAAAATATACAGTTACAAGAATTTCACATTTTCAATTTAAAACATCTAAACGAAATACTAATTTTCTCGAATTGTCCTTTTAATATAATTGAAAAAAAAAAAACTCAAAGGAGCACAATATATATCACAAGTCAACTGCCATAAAATATCAATGGATTTTTCCCTTCCCCGCATCTTTAGGCATAAAAGTACTTTCTTTTCAGGCAGATGACGATTGTGAAGCTAATCTTCAAAATCGTCAAAAGCAACTTGATGCTTTGAATAGTCAGATTGCTAATTTGAGAGAACGTTTAAATGAACAAAAGAAACAAGGACATGGGAAGCAAAGTTGCAAAGAGAATCCAGAAAGGGACTGTGCAGGGAAAAGTAAACCGGTAAGAAATTAGTTATTTTGATTTAGCCTTAATTATAATAAGAAATTATAATAGAATGAAATACCTTTTAGACCAGTCACGAGAGTTCAATTCAATCAAAATATTTCCGTTCATTAAAATTACAAAATTTGTATATTTTTGTGTATGAATAAGCGCTTTTTAAGGAAATAAAAATATTGCGATCTTTGTGACCTACCTATTGTCTGAAAGATGTTTCTTTCTACCATAATTCCAAATTTGAAATAATTCAGATAAACGGTATACAAAATCATCAGAGGAGAAACGCAGGAAATATGATGATTTTTCAATAGAAAGTCCATATATATCATGGATGCATTCTTATGTGAACTGGGATTAAAAATACCATAATTTTGTTACTATGAATCATAAAAGGACGGCCTTTTCAGTGTTGGATTTAGAATTACGAGTGCTAAAAATAAGTAATTTACAAAATTTCATACGGTCAACGGTTTTCCCATCATATCGTAAAAATATCATCTTGAATCCGCCATCTTAAATTTTGAAGGTGTTCCGCCAGCGCCAGGACGATTTTGAAGGATTTTTGATATGTTATTCCACACTCTTTTCTGAACATATTACCGAAAAAAAAAATGTGTTGCAATTAGTTCTACTTTATTAGCCAGGTTTTTGTCGTATTTTTACTGTTCTAATAAAACACAGACAGAAATTGGCTAATTATATTTGTCCGTAATCTGTTAGCCAAGAATTTAAAAAAATATATATTAGCAAAACAAATAAGATATTGCTTGTATTCCAACTTTCGTACTTCCTCGTTACTTTCAGGCACCTCCAGGAGAGTGCGGTAAAGAAAAGCCAAAATCACTCACTGACGACAAACAGAGATGCCATCTAGGTACAGAACTAGGTACTAAATACATCCTCTCGAGAAACTCTATTGATTTAGAACCTAGCTTGGAAATCTTGAGATTATTTTTAAATATTAATTTTGTTTAGAGTAGATTATAGTAGGGCATTAACACATTAGAGGATAGGCTTAGAGTCAAAGTTCTTACTTTCATACTTTTTATTCGTGTAAATTTTATTTTGTTCTATAACAAAATTTCGTTATAGTTGTTCTATATTTATTAGAAGGTAGTGTCTTGAAATAAAAACTACATTAAAGTTCATTCAATTAGTCATCGAATCGTATATAATAGTTTAATATAGTTTCAATAACAACTTCGATATCGCATTTTTACGAAAAGCTTATGAAAAAATAAAGTTGTCGGAATCGAAAAATAACAGAATATTTTTTTAATATAATTTTTCTTGAAAGAGATAAAATTGATCATTATTAAAGTTTGTAAAACTTCTGAATATTTTTCAAAATTACGAAAATATTAAGTCACACTTCAAAATTTGTTCCAAAATGAAAATTAAACTATAAAGAATATTCTATAAAAAATACTAACAGTTGCAATTATATAAAAGTGCAGAAAAAGAAGAGGAAGGAAGATGATTAAAAGTGTGCTTCATTGTCAGTTAAAATATTGTACAATAAATTGTTCTTAAGTTTTTTATGTTCTTTCTGTAGCATGAGTAAAAGTTATTTATAAACTGCTTTCAGTAATTGGACACAATAAAAAAATTATTATTATTAATGAATTACTGGAAAATAATTTTTCTAACCAACCAAACTATTGTTAAAAAAATTGAAACATTGTTTTCTAATCCTTCAAAATAGTAAAAAGAATCAAAATATAAGATTTAAAACTTCAAATAATTCCGATCCATAATAAATGTAAACTACTTTTCATTTTAGTTCCGTATCGACCAACTCCTTCAGCTGATTTGGAAATTCATCATTTTCATAGTTTAAAATCACTCGAAGAGAAAAAATGTAAAAAGAGTACAGTTTGTAAACATCCAAAATCTTACGAACCTCCAAAAGCTCCTCCTGGATTTCATAGACCATGTTCAGCAAAAGATGAGGAAATCGCTGATTATTTCAAGCAGAAAGGAGTGAGTAAATTATATTTCAGTTACATATAATTCAGTTTCATTTAGAAGTTAAATTCGTTATATTGTATAGTATATAATTTTTCAGAGTTGGCATAGTTTTTCCAAGTGAGTTATTTTGGCTTGGAGCAGGGTCGGATCCATTGGAGCGAAGGTAGAGTTTATTGTCATTATTTTTTTGACTATAAGGAAGTAATTTTTCTACATACACCTTAAAACAATTATATTTACTATTTATTTACAATGAAAAATTTAGAAAATTTGAAACCTTTGGAGCAAAACTTCGTTTCACACGTTTACGAAATTTATTCCAATCTACCTTCCTCATTCCTCTTGAAAGAAACCCCTGAATCCGACCCTGGTTCTCAATATTAGTTATCACTGTATATCAATAAATTGTGAATACTTCTAACAAGTTATAAAAAATAATTAAAATTATTTGAAGTTAGTATACTTGGTCTTGAAGTTAATTTCAAAAGGGCTTCTTAAGTGAGTTTGAAAATATGTTATTATTTGAAAATTTTCTAAAAGAGTTAGCCAGAATTTTTTATTTATTGACGGCTTTTGTAAAAATATAAATTAATTACACTCATCATAATTTTTTTTTATAAATTTCAGATACCTGTTGAAGGTTGTCCTCCTTCTAGGAAAAAAGCAATTCCTAAACGTGACAGTGCTGCTCCTAACACTAAAAAGTGTCCATGTAAAAGCGAAAGCTCTCAAGTCAAAAGCAAATGTAAACCACCGCCTAATAATTTCAAAGAACTGAGAAAAGAGGAACTCAACTGTAGGATGAATCAGTTCGCTAAATGTGCTAAACCACCAGTGAAAGAAGATAAAATCAAGGAAACCTGCGTCCCAAAGTGTTCAAAATTCAAGAAGAAAAGTGCTGACGCTGATGATTGTAAAAAGGCAGCAACGGAAAAGCCAAAAGATAACTGCCAAACTTGTTGTTCCAGGTTCAAAAAGCCCCCGGAGCAAAGTAATCCTGATGATAATAATTGTGATCCTTGCTGCGTTAAGAACAAAAAACCTCCTCAACAGTCAAATGCGAATGACGATGATAATTGTGAACCGACGTGTGTTAAATATAGTAAAAAGCCTCAACAACAGTCAAATGGAAATAAAGATGATAATTGTGATCCTTGTTGCGCTAAGAACAGGAAACCTCAGCAACAGTCAAATGACAATAAAGATGATGATTGTGAACCGTCATGTGTTAAATACAGTAAAAAGCCTCAACAGCAGTCAAATACCAGTAAAGCAGATAAATGTGATCCATCGTGTGTTAAATACAGCAAAAAGCCTAGACAGTCAAGTGCCAAAGATGAATGTGATGAAGAGTCACTTAAGATTTTGTCAAATGTATCTAAAGAAGATAGCAGTTGTGATGCAGGCTGTGTCAAATATAGCAGTAAGAAAAAATCTTCTTCTGCAGATAATATCAGCGAAGATTGTGCTGCTGGAGGCAAAGAAACGGTAAATAGTTATTTATATTTAGAAGGTTTGGTATGCAATATTTTGACTGAGTACGTGCCATTATATACCCATTTTTAATCTCGTTTTGGCATTTTCGCTTTTGTTGTTTCGAAAAGACAACACAAACGAAAATGGCAATATAAAAGAATGAAATGGATACAATCATAATGGCCAGTATACAGTCAAAACATTGCCTTAAGGTTTGGTAGCTTTATTGGTGCAATCTATTAGTGAGAGTCCAAAAAAAGATGCAGTATCTTTACTTGAAAATAATAATAATAATATAAATATTCAATGAGCTGCCAATTTAAAATAGTCAATTACCCCAGAAGTTCAGTTTTTACTTTCGTATTTCTGGATGAAAATTGAAATCTATATTATATTTTTCGTTTTGGTATATCCAGCAGTATTGAGTACCGAGAGACATTCACCAAACTAGTTTTCTTAATATTTTCCATGGTTTTATCATTTTATAAATATTTGCTCTATAGAAAACATTAAAATAATATTATACTGCAAGTTAAGGTTCTTTGTTATCTCGAAACTTTTATTTCAAATTTATATGCATGGAAAAATATTGTTTAAAATTATTTTCACTTTTATATAGGTTGATAATATGCGTAAAAGATTAATGGAATTGTCTAAAGAACGAACGGAATGGCGAAGACGATGTAATGAATTGGAATCTACACTTAAGGAGCAGGTATTATTTTTATTAAGGAGGAATTTGCATGAAGAATGAAGTAATATTTTAATTAATGGTAATGGTATTTCAAGCCCTGATCTGTTACTTTATGTTTTTTTATTATTATTATTTCAATTACTTATGTTAACCATCTAAATATGAACATTTATTTGTTTTCCTTAGAATCTTTAAGAATTAAAATAATAATAAATCAATCAGTTACAAATTACAATTCAATTAGAAAATAATGTGATATGTAAATAAGTGACGTAAGAAATCGTGGAAGCCCATAGCCTGAGATTGCTGATAATTCATATTCAAGAAGGCTCTATACTCAGACAGTAATACAGAATTATTCCGTAAATTTTTAAGTTTATTGTAAACTCATTTTCAACTGTGTTACAAAATAGGCCTATGAAAGTTAAAGGCAAATATAAACAAACAGAAAAACATACAAAATTAAGTTGGTATTATGAAATTTCTTGTGAAAAGAAATGATTTCATTAAAAATTATATTTATGCAGGTTGTGATTGCATTCTTCTTTTTGAACCTTGTTGGATATCAATGTTGAATTTATGATATTTCGGATAATTGTTTAGTAGAGAAGAAAATGGTCGAAATCTATACTGTAGGGATTGATACTCTTGCATTTTACAGTTATACGCCATCATAGCTAACTATATTTTAAATGACTGAAGTGACAGATTATAAAAGTTCGCAGTCAAGACTTAAAGCTATTAGTAGAGTTTTAGTTTTAACTACGTTGTTTATAAAACACACGAATAACAGTAATTGCTATTGAAAAGGACTTATAGATTTCTTCATTTACTCAAAATGATACTTTAATAAAAAACGTATATAATTGTATTAATTGACAACTGAACTAGTTTTGGGCAAGTGAAAATGCTGTCGGGGAAGTGAAATGAAAGGTCAACTTGCGCACCTGGCAAGCTGAAAATTTCACTAAAATCGAGGCGTGTTTACTAACATTAATGTTACAAATCAAATGTGGTGAGTTAATTTCTTTCATCCTATTAAAATCAATTGTTCAAAACTTTATAAATTAGGAGAGTCTAGAACCCAAGATTTGGAGTGTTAATATATTTTACATCTACAAACTGGATACTGCTTTCACCTGCCTCAATAATTAATGGCAAGGAATGGACAAGAATGCAGAAATCTGTTGATTTCACCATCAAGATCACACAATGTGGCTCTTATTAAAAAGAAACATTTATACCATATTCTTTTTGTTGATTCTATTTTGTAATGAGAGATACGTGTCAGTAACAGAAAAAGATTGCAAGCTTTCAAATTATTTCATTTCATTAGAACTAAAAAATTTAAAGTTCTTTAAATAAAGATACAGGTTAAAGTGCAACTCGAAAAATATGAATTCGAGTTTGCTGTATAAAATATATATCTACTTAATCTTGACTTGAAATTCAAAACTAGTGTACTTCACTAATATTTAGAGTGTAGTTAATATTGTGAAATTCACCACTCTAGAACTTTTAGACATTCCTAAATATTTAATCTTCAAACATATGCCTACCTGAGTCTGCGCAACGAGTAACTGTGCTTTAGCATATGGTGATGCTGCATGTACATTTTCCAAACAAGATGGGAGAGGCTGCATTTTTGGTAATGATGGCGCATTCACTAATCCTTGCCAACCCGAAAGTAACGAATAATGAACAGATGGTAAACAAGTTGATTTTACGAGTAGCGATAATAAAGAGTTGAGTCCTCGTAGCCTCGTTTGAACACGTTCTGCTTGACAGAATAATGCTTTACGAATTATTTCTGTATCAACGTTCGATTGATCGATAAATTCCACAATTAAATTTGATATTGTTGTCATCCACTGCGAAGGTTGTTTATCTTCGAATTTCCTCTCCGTTGAAATTATCTCGTTAGATTTTGGAGTCTCGTCGGATAACTCAATCGGACTGGGTTCAGGGGTATCTATTTCTTCTTGGGGTATTATTTCAACAGATTGTGATTTTTCCGTTGTTTCTTTTATTTCTTGATCGGTAGTATCGTCTTTGTCTTCTGGTTTTGTTTCAGGTTGGCCATCAGTGTTCTCAGATGAAGTGCTGCTGCCCTGACCTGTCGCTGCATCTAAACACTGTAGAGGAAACAGAAAATAATTTATAGCCAGTCAGAGGTGACTACTCAGGTGAGGGCCTCTTAATTACACTATTGAGTAACTTTTATATAATTTTTCAATAATTTATTAAATTATAAGCACGTTAGTTCTAAGCATTAATTTGCAAATGACTGGTGAAGATTTTTTACAATAAAACATATTTTATGAAATAAATACATTGTTAAAAATAAACGTAGAAACAGTGTGACCATTTTTAATATTTTAAACGAAAACAGTATACTTCAAAACATTACTCTCTAAATCTATTTATTCAATTTATTTAATAGCAGAGACATTGGTACTTTAATAAAACAGAGATCACTAATTATTTTAAAAAGTAAGTTTTTATCATAAGGTAGTCAGTGACTTTCAAAAAGAAAATTTCTTGTTCTTTTAAAAAAAAAAAATGAATACAGAGAAAAACACTTCAGACAATGTTTGATATTTCAGTTGACAAGTGAAACTGTCTCCTATTGACTGTCTATCCTTTGTTAGAAAAAAAATACAATCCCTTGTTCAAAGCTGGATAATTAGACAAAAGTTCTGTCAAAGTGTCAAAACTGTCATGCAGTCTTTCATTACACTCATGCACACTTTACTCAAACTGGTAGGTTATATGCATATAATGAACAATGAGTCAATGACTCTATTTAAAAAATATATATATTTACCTGTATACTAGCATTTACAATATCATCTGGTTTCAACGTTGGTGGTAACGTTTTCTCTTGTCTTTTCTCCCTGATCATCTTCCTTACAAGCTGCTGCCACCTAGGAGATGAATGAGGCAACGGTAGATGAGATAATGCTGATACCTCGGGACTAGATACTGATCGGATTTCAAAGAATAGGAATCTGCATTTATCCATTAGCGGTGCACATACTTCTTTGTAGGATGAGTTCTGTTCTTGTCGGACTTTGATTATTGACCATTTTACTTGGTGGACGACTTTGATCATCTCGCCTTTAGGGAGGAAAATTAAGTAGTTTTTTCAAAAGTTAAATTATCAAAGTTAAAAATTATAAAGAAATAAGACTGTAGAATGGGCAATGTACTATACAGTTTATATAGAAATAAAATTATTCAACTGTTTAAAAAACTTTGAAACCTAAAAAAACTTTTAAACCTAAAATTGTAAATTCTTTGAATTATTGATTCAAATCTCAAAATAAATATGCATCAAAACTGAATTATAATGTTCAGATAACTATGGAGCGAAAAAATTAGTAGAGAGAAACATTAAAACAAAGGAATCAAATCTAAACAAAAACACAATGGCTAGGTTTATCAGAAAGAATATAATAAAAGGATTCCACAATCAGTGAACAAACAAAATAAAAACAATTCTATATAAATCAAATACAATTTGAACATTAACCAAAAACATTACACTCACCAATAACTTTAGGCAACTTCACAGTCCCTCCTACGTCACCGACTGCCTGATCAATCGCTAAAACAGCTACACCACCTAACCCCAAATGCTTCAATAACACAGCCATTAACAACCGACCCATCTCTTCTACTGGGTGATCACAACCGAATTCCATATGTGTCAATAGATGATGTTGCTTGCAGTGTTTGTCTATCAGGTTTAGGAATATTCGGATGCTCGGTTCGTGAATACGGCCCTCTGCTAGGGAGTAGAGGAAGGTGGTTTGACGGTCTATGGGAGGTTTTTGGCCAGGGGTGGATGTTGGCCAGATTTGAGCTGGGGGGTGGGGTTAAAAGGGGAGATTAGTTTTGAAACATTTTTTGATGCAGTTGTAGTTAAAGGTGTTGGAAAGTTTGTTTCTGAAATTACGCTCTTTAATACACTTTAGAATTATTTTAATGGTAACATTCAAAGCAAGATCACAATAAAATATAATTAATTATCACGTAATTATAACCAGCATTGAATAAGCAATTTACTTTATTTCAATCTTATGGAAATGTTACATTGAAAAATTAACTTAATTTAAAAGTAACAAAGTTAATATGAACATACAAAACTAGAAAGTAAACTGGTTAACAGGATGAACAATTTAGAAGTCTTTCAATTCTGGAAAAATATTAGTAGTAACCTAAAGTTATGTACTGTTAGTAACATGTTTTGAAAATTATTATTTTTTCGGTAAATTGACAAAAACTGGCCTTATCATGTGAAAATAAGAAATTTGATACTTTCAAGAATAAGTATATTAAAATGTTTATACAGTACAAGGAAATAAATTTCAATAGAACTGAATGTTCGTAAGTCAAAAGAATCTGAGCTCCTTGGATAAAATATTTGTGTTTATAAACCATAATTAGTAAGATTCCAATCAGACTTACAAAACTTTAAATACAATTTGATAAATTCCAACATCTCCAATCCAACTTACCAGGATCTGTATCCTGACTAGTATTATTAGTTCCTTCAGCATCCACCAGACTGCTAATAACAGTTTTAGTTTCAGTAGGTGTGGTACCCGTAGCTGGTGTTGAGCCTGTTGAACGTGCTTCACCTTTCTCCTCTTCAAATGGATTGGGGGGATGGGAAGCCTACAAGAAATTGTTTCAGAATTGAAGGATATATAATGCTTGGAGACTAAATCATTGTCCCTGCAAGCAATATTCAAAATAGATATCATACAAAAGTTAGCAAATTTTAGATGACAAATCTTTAAAGGATTACCTGCAGATAATGAATTTCCAGTTTCCTGCATGATTTTCTTGTACTTCATATTATTAAAGAATTTTTGCAAAAAGTTTGAGATTTGTTTTACCCAACGGATCAAGAGATATTTCTGTTTATACAGTCGATCGATTTTCCACAAGGTAGCGCAAATCAACCTGCTTAATTTCGCTGCCTTGCGAAAATATGCAAATTATTCGCTGCAAAACACATATCAGAACACATA
>JAQIWE010002874.1:0-12524 GCA_034698565.1 Campodea plusiochaeta | reverse complement strand
TCACAAATATATTTGAATACTATCATAACGAATGCAATCCAAAATAAAAAATAATGATTTGCCACCTTACCTGGTGAGTAAATTTCAAATTTCGACCTCTCTGAATTTTAATTTTAGGTGAAGGGCTCTTAACCACTAACATCGTACAAAAACCATTAGTTTCCGTAAACTCCTGCGCATTATTATAGTGCATTCATAATAATCCTTGAAAAGTGCATTCTTCTTCCAAACTGCAATTCTGTTCGACCTACTCGCTTATACAACTGACGACATGGCGTAAATTTAAGTTTTGGTTTGGAAATATAAATACAACTACTAGTATAATATTATGTTCCAAATAATTCATAGTTTTATTTGCAATCAAGAAATTATATCTAATTTATATAATTTTATTTTGTCATTTTCATAATATGTATTTTCATAAAACTTGTGTTGACTTTTCAATTTTCAAATCCTTAAAATCCTATTTTCTTCAGATTTCAGCAACAAACTTTAAGGGTAATAATGATTCTTTATTACTTGATGATGTGGTGTAAACCAATGAGCAAAACTGGAGTTTATAGTAATTATTTATGAAGATTATTCAACTGAGTTTCGTTTAGGTTATGTCATTTACGTTTTGTTTCATAATTATATCAGTAGTGTTATTTGGTTTTGTCGATATTTATCGCAAATTCGTATTCTTATGTACTTTTTGCAGTTTGTCAATATAATTTTTTTCGAATTGGTTGAGGTCAAAAAAATATTTCTAGACAAAGCTCACACCACACATTATAAATCTTTATGTTTAAATGCTGTTTTGAGAACTTCAGGATAATATACTGTATAGTATACTTGTAAAGTTAACTGATATATTGTGCCTTTTTCTCAACAAAACAAAAAGTACTTGCTAATCGGCATGTGGTTGAGATGTTTCGGTAAAACATTACGTTTTTTAATGGTCTATTCGTGCTAAAATGCAATGTGACCAAGTGAAAATAGTTTCATGTTATTCTGCTACATGTATATTCCCCTATAGATACTCTGAACGAAAAAATATTCCGACATAGAATATTTTGAATTCAGATAGTTGGAACTATGTCATAGATGGAATTTATCACATAATGTATTAATTCTTGACACTCTTTTAAATGAAGCTAAGTCAGTCCCTTATTGCTGGAGGTGATGTAGCACTAAAATCACTGGGCACTTTACTCTGAGCTGCTGTGCCATTGATGAAATTCACTAAATCTCAGAGTAGAAAATTTTAGTAAGAAATATTCAGTACAAAGACATTCCATTGTAGTTATAACTTTTTAGAGTCAACGACACGGGCAAGATGGCGAATAAAAATGAACTGTAGATTGACCTACCAAGACAGGAGATTAACCTACCCGAGTCAAGAGATTGACCTATCTGGGACTGGATATTGACCTATCCGAGACAGGAGGTTAACCTATCCAGGCAGAAAGCTAAGCTAACTAAACCTGACCTTACCCTCTCAAGAAATCATAATTTATTTTTATTTTTTAGAGTTCATTTTTTTTTCGCTCTCTTGCCCGTGTGGACATTTCTAACTTTTTACAAACAAACCATCAGAAGACTCTGAAATCACGAGCTACAAAATATCTAACAAAAACTGTACGCTCCCCTTAGAGAAGAAAAAACTAAATCTGAACAACTATCCAAACAAATCCCTAGTATCGATTTTTTTTTCCTGTTTCTCCTCCCAGGAGAGAAACCCTTTGTTACGCCAATGCCCTGAGAACACTGACAAGACCAAAGGTGTCTAATAAATTGGAAATCGATGTGCTTTGAGACAAGATGAAATCTGCTCTGGTGTACTACAACATCCAGGGCGCGTTCAGTTTTTCATACTTATCGTTCGCTACCGGGACTCATAAAGGTTCTTATTAACTTTCACTTTTTTTCTCATTTTTCCCCTCCTGGTTTATTGGAAGTTTGAATTTTCGATTTTTAATTTTGGTTTGAAACGAATGGTCGAAAATATGGTTTTAATATTGAAGAAAAGTTTTTTGAATTGGGTTATTGTTTCCAGAATAATGAAGTTTTATGGTTTAATTAAAGGTTTGATTAAGACGTTCATTCTGGAATTTTTGGATAAATGGAATTTTTAAGTTATAATACGATAATTAAAATGGAGAATTCGTTTTAGTCATGAAAATAATAGTAGCTGTACCGAGAGCTGTACACAATATTGTAAAGTTGCCGCGATTTTATAGTGTTTCCAAAATCTTACGAATCCAAATCGATTAAAGGGAAATATCAACTTCTAACCAGGTATCATATTTTCATTTTATGGCAATTTTGCTGTAATTTGCAGGTTTGGAAAATAAGTTTAGATAAAAATTAAGGTAAAATTATGACATGTGATCAACCTAAAATTTCAATTTCTGCAATTTTGTCAACAGACAAGTTGGCTGTTCCCTATTCTTTTAAGAAATTTGACATCGCTGGATCGCCCCAGAATGTTTCTGTAATGAAATATACATACGGCATATAAAAATTCAGAATTTTTACTACAACTTCACAATTTATACTCCTATTCTAAAATTTGATATTCAGGTGGATCGATATTTGTGGGACACCCTGTATAACTGAATAGAGTCATCAAATAGGTTTAAGTTTAGTTCATTATAAAGCTTTTGTGATCGGTTTTGCCATGCTATATATTTTGATGTAATACAATATTATACTCTAACTATTACGGCAGCAATATTGCTATTATAACATTATAGGGACATGCATTAACCTGTTCACATAATATAATTGTTATGCTGAATTAAGTTCAGCAACACTAATGGGGTTGATCTCATATCAAAAACACTCAAAGTTTTGTAATTATAATGGACTGATTTATAGGTAAACGTGAAAAATGATTATTTATTACTATTTCAAGAGTTACAATAAGTTTTTTTACATGTAAATACTATTAACTTGTAAGAAAACGTAATAACGTTATTTTTTTTCATAGCGTTTAGAAGAAAATCTCATCTGAAAATCTGTTCTCCAGGATTTCACTGTCCAAATGACTTTGTTAGCAACCAGATAAAACAAACAATAACTGTAACCATTTCAACATAGTAAACACAACACTTTGAAACATTTAATTAAGCAGAGAACAACACTTAATTACACACGTCACTCCCCCCCCTCCTTCCCCCTCTTTGTTAGTATTACCAACTTAAACAAACGCAAGAAAATATTCATAATTTAGGTAGTAAGGAGATCAGAACTTTCAGTTCATCTCTTGCAGTCCTGTTGCGAAACTTTGTATATCGAAGAAGAAACGTTGCTATACCCACGAGTTCAGCATAATTGTCGTTGATATACGGTTCGATACTCGATAATCTGAAATAGTATCGTAATTTTTAAGATATTTTTGAGTGCAATGAGAATGCCTGATTATTTTAAAGTTCACAATAATACAAAATTTTCATTGCATTATTTTGGAATAAGCGTATAGTGTAGACATCAAGGGACTGCATAATGCTAACTTATAGTGAGCAACACTGTTAGCAGGTGAAAACGCTGGATTAAAAAAAAATTCGGCTCTGTTTTTGTAATAGTACTCACAGTGAACGAGGTTATGATATAAAAAGAGACTCCAGGTCATCTTTATGAAGCTGTTTTACCGATTCGTCATAACTCGACCTTGTAATTCGCAAGATATCTATTTTATGCATCACTTAGTTATTTATTTTTACAGAAATAACCTAAATAAAATATAAACAATCTACAATGTTAATTTTAAGATGGTTTTACCCCTAGTGGTCGATGCAACAATAAATACACAAATAAAAATTTGGGTAGATGTGGGAATCGAACCCGACGCCTCTCTTAAAGAATGATTAAAAATGGTGTGGCAGGTTGGCCAAGTGACTAAGGCGCTCTCCCGGAAAGCGAGAGGCTTCGGGTTCGATACCCACACCTGCCCAAATTTTTATTTGTGTATTTATTGTTGTATCGACCGCTAGGGGTAAAACCATCTTAAAATTAAAATATTAACTTCTCTAAATATTAACATAGACAATCATTATTGTTTTGAAACTAACTTTATAAATAAGACAGTAAAATAACGATAAACACATGAAAGTTAGATCTTCTAAAACGTTTCTGATGGTAATTTGTTTTGTTTAGCACTTAACCAAATAGCTATTCCTTTTAATATACAAATGGTTTTTGATAACAATGTATAGTAACAAAGATTTATACTATTTTATATTAATTTTTCTTGTGAGTGTCCCGTTATTTAATTTTTAACACCCTATCCCCCTTATTCCCCCAATCCCCAAAAGGCAAAGCAATAATTTCCGGTTTGTTGTTGACTTCCAACAAGAAGTATAAACTTGATGAAGAACCGGAAGGGGGTGGGGGCAGCAGACTTATTATAAGTTAAGTTTACATTACTTATATCCCCCATGTTTTATTATACTTGGGGGCAGTATACAGTTATAAGTTTACATTACTATCAATTTTGGATGAACCAGAAGAACTGCTTTATAAGATGAATAAGAAATTCGCCTTTAAAGGAGTATTTTTTTACAGCGGGAATAATCTTTTCCAACACAACTTAACGGTCTCTTGGGAAAACGAGTACAATAGAGAAAAAAGAAAGTAAAACGGCGTATGTGTGTTGGAAAAGATTATTCCCGCTGTGAAAAAGTACTCCTTTATAACTGGAATTATTTACCGACTGCAGTTTCGACTTTTCAAAAGCCATTTTCAAGGGAATTGGTAAAATGTGGTAAAAATTGATAAAAAAAATGATAGCTGTTCACTACAAGTAGACAACTTACAGAACTTTAAGGCAATTTTTATTATTCATCCTACAGTATAAGTTTACATTACTTATATATCCTTCATGTTTTGTATTTTTTTTTTCAGGAGGTTTTAATTCTGCAGGTTACACTGTTGCTTCAGGGTCAATGTCCTGTGGTGGGTCAGGGTATAGTACACTCAACTCGAGACATAGTCATCAGAAACAGAGAACGAGATTGTTCAGATCGGATAGCTTCAAAAATGATATTGGTAAGTTGAAAAGATGATATATAATACTGTATTTTCAATCATGAGATCCATAACCGTTTAACCCATCAAGGGTGTTTCTGACAACCGCCAATTGACAATCCCTTGTTAGTATGTTTAAATTATTTGACTTTCTTACGTTTTGTATAGAAAATAGAGAATTTGAACCACCCAAACAAGTGGACAATAATGGGTTTACTGTCAAAACAACTTTGAAGAGGTAATCGATTTGAGTTCTTAAGATCAAATACAGGGTATATCCAATAATTAATTATAATCACAAACCTTTTCATGGGTTGATATAATATCTTCATCAATTTATCTTTAAAAAGAAAGTATGTTGGACACATCATGTTCAAATTCTGGATTTGATGGCATTGCTATAAATTGAGTTAAGCATTGTATTGCATCATTAATATTATTTTTACTCATGGGCACCCATAGAGGTTAGCAAGAAGTCTCATTATCATTTAATACCGTACGCCTATCATCAAAATCACTTCCGCTTCTCTTATACTGTATCCAAAATCTTATGGATCTAAACCATTTAACCCATCAAGGGTATTTCTGACATTCCAACAATTGATAATCCTTGTTGACTTACTTGTTTTCTTTCACCGACTTGCAAATTGTATAGAAAATACACAATTTGAACCACCCAAACATGTGGTCAACAATGGGTTTACCTGTCAAAACAGTTTGAAAACATAACCAGTTTAGGTCCGTAAGATATTAGAAACACTATAAGTTTATCACTATAAACTATTTAAAGTTTTATCATTCTAACCAGGAAGCGATCGTAAATGAATATTTGACAGGTCTGACATTACTGAACATCCTAAACACTCTTTTACTGCACTCTGGCAGCAACTATCATCTGGTGGAAAAAGTACAAACCTCGTGAACAATTTGATTCCTCTTTCTTTTCTTGTAAAGTGTATTTTATTGCTCATGTGTGGCAAGACTGGCAGCAAAATATGACATAGGATTCCAGCCTTCCAAAGTTCCAATGAGTGTTTAGTATGCTTTTCTACCTCTGTAGCTCTAAAACCACTGTTAGGATGTTCACACGGGGTAGATAAGGAGTCGAACATTTCTTTGCGATCGCTTCCTTTTCTAACTTATAAATGAACATTGTTTGAAACCTTGTCTTAATCTACGTAATTGTCTTAATCTACGTAATCGAAGTTTAAAATTAAAATAACTGGGCATGATCAATAGCCCAGCTTTAGGGTAAACTTATTAAATTCAGTAAAAAAATATGAATATAAATTTCATAGGAGGGGCAACTGCCTCCTTTGCTCCCTATGGGTCCCCAAGAGTTGAGTTTAGTTGGAGTAGTTTTTAGTGGGGTGAAGAAGTTCAATGAAGTTTTCAACTCTCTTGATCGATGGTTGTGGTTTTTGTTTGCTTGTGAATATCGGAAATGAAGATGAAAACATCAAGCCAAATACTCATATTAACATATTGAAAAAAAAATTTAATTCAGCATGCAAGAATTCGGGAGAATATATTTAAGTTATCGTATTTTCAAATATTTTATTCTCTTTATGAATGCAGCAAACACAAAGCTGAAATCCATTCTATTTTTCTTTTTTGTATTTTATGATTTACTCACATCAAAAATAATTTTTTTGAAAGCTGTTGCTAATTTGGCTAGATACTTTCAAAATTGCTTGTTATTCGATTTATGATTTAATTCCACTGCTATCTTTAAAAATGAATAGTTCTTTTTGTTTCAAATTTAGTAATTTAAACAAATAGTGAAAATTATGCTGACATCCTTATTAGGAAAACACAAGTTAGAAAATCATTTTATGAAAGAAGAAAAATTCATATTGGTACCGAAGAATTAAATTTTCTTCGAAAATTTATTGTGCACGTTGCTCTTTTAAACTGATTATTGATTACTATAGTAGCCCTAAATGGGAAAAGATTAAAATATCACAAATTTAAATTCGTTACGTGAATTATAAGGTGAGTTTGCTAAATGGCTATTTATTGCTGGTAATCACTTGACTAATTCATTTATACTTACAGGTATTTCAACAACTAGAGGCAAACTTAGACTAAGTTAACATACAATATACTTGTGTACTGCTATCATATAATGAAAATCACTTATTTACAGTTCCTAATTTAAAGTAGTTCAATATTTCTTTTCTTAGTTTTGCAAATAAATATGTTTTAACATTAACATGTATCGAGTAAACTTTTACATTATTATAAATATATTTTATAATGTAAGTATTATGGTGATTGGTGCATGATTACTTGTTATTCTGGTTTAAAGAGAAGATACATTGCTTTTAATGTTGGTTGCTTCAATTATACTTGTACAAAGTGTATAAATATGTAATTTATTTGTACGAAAACAATAATTATTGATTGTAAGTTATACTTTTGGATATGTCATTCATAATAAATAGATACTGTTGTGCTGTTCCTAACTTGCTAATAATTATAAAAATTATGTCGTGTAAAAATTGTACTTGTATATTTGTATCATCTTTCTATTCTTGTTGATGACTGTTGTTTCTGAACAATAAACATTATTTATTTATTATGAGTGTTCTATGTAATGTACTTTCATTTGTGATAATTTATATTGTTTCTAATGATAACTATGTTATTAAAGATTGTTTCCTAAGTGTAACTTGTAATCAATAAAATATTGTTATGATGTTTAGTCAGTTTGGTTCGTAGAGAGTTAAAAATATTGTAGGCCTATTTGAAATACTTTTGTTCTTAGTTTTGTAAAAATATCTTCAATAATAATAATTACAATGGAATGAACTTATTTAACTGTATTTTATTTTGTTATTTTCAGTTTCTAAATATCATAATTCAGACTAAACTAAAACTTTTTGTTTAGAAAATAGCAGTAATTTTTTACTATGATCAGTATGATGCTTGAAAGTAAATTACCTAAAAAAAAACAAAAAAAAAATAGAATAAAATCAGTATTTATAACTTCAAATAGCTAATATACTTTTTATTAAGTTAACTGAGATTTAAATATATCTGAAAAATTTTATAAAAAAATTTTTATGACTATCAATCTTGAATTTTAACTTTGTATGAACCCTTAAATTCCGACTAAACATTATTTTTGTTTCTGTACGGCACATATTCCCCAAAAACCTTGTTGGTGCTGTATTTTTCTCGACAGTTTTGTGTTATATCATTTTCAGCTGATGAAGAGGTGTCTCCAAGTAAAAAGAGGAAATCTGAAGATGAAGGGGAAGGAGGAACAAAAAAAGGGAAGAAGAGAAAAGATGATGATCTAGTCAATGAGTAAGTACCCTAGACATTTTTTTATTTTGGAGTTATTTTTTAAAATTATACTTTGAGATTGGCAAGTTTTCTAATGTAAAGTACTGTTATGAGAAACAATATTGAGTTTTTTTGTACTCCTTTCTTTTAAAATTTGACTCTTATGTTGCAAAGATCATTCTCTTTTTACATAATTATCTAACATAGCTTTCACTTGATTGGAAAATAATTTTTTAATTTGAAATTTCCTTCTGTACCGGTACATGTTATATGAAACAGAACTTTTGTGTCAACTGAAATCTTTAGCTGTTTTATTTTAAGCGTTTTTAAGTACTCTCAGGAGTCAGTATAATGCATTGCTTCTTGTACAGTTGTATTTAGTTATTAATACTGTAAAATATAATAATTTTTTATTGCTTTCTTATTAAAACAATAAGAACTAATACTATTGAATGATGAAAACCTGCTTCACTTTTATTTTTCTTTATCACAAATTATTTTAAAACTGTTGTCTCATAAATTAAAAAAAACTAAACTTAATTACCTAATGTTCATTCATTGCATTTAGTGTCTCATCTAGAGCGTTTTAGAAGGGTGCAGTGCCCTGCCCTACCTCTTGGGCGCCCTTGTGGTATAATAATCACACCTAGGTTTCAAAGTTGTTTATTTGCGAAAAGTACAAAAGAAATATAGTCGTTATATGCAACGTTTTAAAGGTCTTGACGAGATCTTTCTGAATTGTTCAAGAAATGTTAAAAAATGTCAAAGAAACATTTATACGATCATTTTACGATGAAACACTAATTGCATTTGTAATTTTATTAATTATAATGTAAGCCAGCATGTGGAAAGCTAATAACATCTCATAAATACCAAACAACCAAAATCTTTCTTTCTCCGCAGAATGCGTTCATTCTTCCCGAACCTATTTGGTGAGAGTGACGTTGACCTTCGATCCCAGCAACCTCAACCATCAACAACAGGGGACGTTGACTTCAGAATACCCTCTGTGACCTCAGATGACCCCGCAACACCCGGAAGATGGGCTTTGATTAAGAAGCGGAAACCAGAGTTATTCCGAGATCATAGAAAGTCAGTTGACGAAGGAGTTAAAGAGGTTTTCGATAGACTTGGAAGGCCATTGATTTATTGTAGAGGAAGTGGTATGTTCAGCTTATATTAGTACTTTCTTATTTCATCTTTTCAATGAATTGGTTAATTTAAAGTAAGATGCTTTTTAATTTTATTTGTTTTAGTAGTGACAGTTTCGAAGCTCTAAATTTTGGGTGTGACTATTTGCCATGTTTTTTTATAATCTTAAGTTACTGGAGATATTTAACAGAAAGAGGTGTTTGTTTGGAACGGAGCATAGTATTAGGAAATGGGTTAATAGGATATTTAAGGTCACCTTAAGAGAGGTTTGATGTATTCCTCAATGTTGTGTGTGAAACAGTTTTGAAGACATATTCTCAACATGAGGAATACATCAAACCTCTCTCAAGGTGAGCTTAAATATCCAATTAACCCATTTCCTAAAACTGGAGATATTTACATAATGCAATAAGATTATAAGTCGTCGTGTAAAAATTTATTTAATCTGTACACAGAAACATGACTCAAGAGTGTTAAGACAGAGATACTGTATACCACAATTATTGATCCATAAGTTTTATTTCCTTTTTTTATTCATAGCAATAGTTATTTAATCACTACATAACATGCAAAAGATTGTTCTGTATGATTCATTGTAGGCCTAGTCAGTGATTTGCAGAAAATTAACTGTCAAAATTATAATAATATTCTGATATTATAAAAACATTTTGAATCAAATTTTACCCCTGGAGCTTATACCACTTTATTTCAAGGAATACCTACACAAATATTTAAATTATTTATCTAATACAATTTGTAATTTAACCTTTTATTCCGTAACTTAACTAAAGGAATTTTTTGTTATATAGGGCCTATAGATTATGTGTAATAGGCGAGCAACCTCTATGTGCATTACAGTGCTAAATATTGTTATTATTATTATTATTTTCCTTAGATGATGGCACATCACCAGGTACCCTCCCTTCCCCTACAATTGGAGATGTTGATTTAAGACCACAGTTATCTGATAGTGGAAAGAATATAGAATATATTTTACAACAAGCTGAAATGGCTAGGACAGCTGGAACATTATCTATACAAGATTATAACACATTATTAAGAGGGGTAAGGAAAATTCAGATTCGATTATTTGTGCGTTAATGTTACTGTGTCGTAGACTAGACCTATATCTTGTCAACTATTTAGAATGTTTTATGAATGTAGGCTCAAATATTGTTTTTCCTACTTAATAGTGAGAAATAAAAAGTGAATTTTAATTTCCATTTGATTAGGCCTATACTTATTCCTTTAACAAAATACGGTAGGCGTAGTTATTTTATTGTCAAAGTATATTAGATAAGTTTCTTGCTGTTAGTTTTAGAAAATAGTAAATTGTAGGCTACTCTTTTTTTGTTTAGTTCTTGGTTAGCATTCTTATTTTATTATAGTTTTAATAAGGTAGGATAAACTAATAAATTTAATTTTTCATAAGAACAGAATACTCTATCGACTATTGCTATCATATTTCTGGCTCTTGTATTTACAAATTTATCAACTACCACATTTAAGAAACCTTAATGTACCGTACAACCAAAGTCATTGGGAATTATTATTGTTCGAGACTAACTAGTGCTCAATTTTTTTTCTCTTAATTTTATATTCTAATATCTAAAGATCAATAATCAAACATTAAATCCAAAAAATTGTTATCACACTATTATATTTGTAAAACTACTTTTTTATATTATTATTTCTCAAATATATTGTTTCCATACTAGGCCTATATATTTGTTTCCATACTATTTATTGTCATAATGTTTCAATTATTAAATGTGCTTCAGATGAAAAGAGGGCCGTGAGCCCTATCCTTAGTCACAATAAGGACGAATTATTATTATTGTTATTAAACCATAACATAACCCCTATTCTCTCTCGTAGGTTATCCAGATCCACGAACTTGCAAAGATCCGTGAACTTGCCCGTCGTGATGAACAAAACAAAGAGAACAACTGGACATCACCCTCATCTCCCGACCACCCCCTTCCCCTCCCAACACCTGCCCTACCCCCTCCTCCCTCATCTCAAATACCTTTTAATAACGATACTGTTGTGAGTAATAATAATAATGCGGCAGTTGTGTTAAATGATGTGGATGATAGAGTTGACTTTAGGAGTAGAGCACCACCACCTAGAGTATGGGAGGAGAGACCCAGGGGACCATGGCATGGGAGAGGATTTGGAAAGTAAGTGCTTTTAGTCAATTATTTCGTTGGAATAAAATGTAGTTTTTTTTGTATTTTAAAATAAACACTGAATTTTCTTTAGGTTTATGGAACGCAGTATTACTCAGTTATCTGTTAACTCTCTAGTCATGTACAATATATTACGCAGTCTTTCTGTATTGGACGTAAGAAATTACGATTATGAGAGTGTTGAAAAAATATTAGACAGGTACTGTATTTTATTCAAAGGTGCCTAAAATTTGCCATTATTGTAGGAACTTTAAGTTGAGTTTTGTTATCTTAGGAGTGTAGGACCATGTTTAAATAAAAATTAACTTACATTTTTATATTTCTGCTGCAGGTTTAAAGCTTACAATTGTCATTAGGTTTATGTAAAATCATAATTATGAAATAGTATTAGGCTTTTACTAAAATTGTAGTCTATTACAACAGCTGCTTAGGAGCTTGGCTCTTATTGAGTCATTTTTAGCTAGTTACTTAAAGCTTTGAAATAATAATTATTTTCTTTTTGTAATTACTAGAGAAAAGCATGGATTACTGCACGTTAGGAACATTCATTCCACTTTGCTATTACAGTTGGCTAAAACCTATATTGAAATGTGTCATATTTTCTTAGCAATGTATAACATTTTAATTGACAAGTTCTCTGCATTTCAAAATTGTCCTAAACTGGTGTTAGTTCTACTATCACAGGTATTCGCCTATTGCACGAAAAGCGATCCTGGTGGTTGAACTAAACCAAAATGGGGTGCTTTGGGGTATAGAATGTACGTGAAATATAAGAAAATCACTCTATAATTAAAAATACTACTTTTCCTGTGCATGATGTTACAATATTTTTATTGAAATACGTTCTATAGCTAAATATCTTATTACCTTGTGAAA
>JAQIWE010002873.1:0-12524 GCA_034698565.1 Campodea plusiochaeta | reverse complement strand
TAGACACTTTGATATCGGTGCATTGGCGAGGCTGTAATTAAACTTGTCATTTACTTTCTGATCCACCCTCGTATTATTATTCGAGTTATTTAAATAGTAATGAACGAACCTTTAGTTTTCCGACTGATAATTTTATGAAATATATGCATCATGAATATTTCCTATCATAATAAAACTGCATTAGTATTACATTGAATAGAAGAACAGAATAGCATTTTATTTGTGGATGATCAACGCCCAATTACAAATAATTAACAATAATGATATGCATGTTTTACAAAGTTTTGTAATAAATTAAACATCTTAACTCAAAATATCAGATCTAATATAAAGAGAATTACACAAAAAATTATATATGTTATATACATCGTAGTGTGAAAGATTACAGAATGTCATTGGAAACTTGTGTTTAGGGACTCTGTTTAATGTACATAGATATTTCTTTCGAGAGAGGTTTATAAGCAGTACACGTAAAAAATTAGTATTACATTGAATTAATCAGCAGAAATTTATTTTATTACGAAAGATTTTGAAGTCATACAATAATTTCATTCTAAAATTTAGTATATAAAGTATATTTCAGTGCGTTTTAGGATGCTATCTTACTTACTAGTGAAATCAGTTTTACATCAAAAAAGCTTTTATTTCACTACATAAGAAACGAACTTTCAAATCCTAGACCCATAACACCAAAATCCATATTTAAATTACCACACCCCTGGCAACCCTAGAGGAGGGAGGCACCATAAGGAAACCCCCCTCCCTCTTTTGTCGATATACTAACTGTTGTATCCGGGATAGTGCATTTTATGTGTTCAAACAGCTGGATTATTCCTATGTTTAAACACAAAATGGGAGATTGTAAAATTTTGGAGGGGTAAAAGGGGGACAGTTTATTGTACGAGGAGAAGGGGTCGTTGAGCACCCTAGTCGATTTTTCATTGATGAGCTTATTATGTATTCTGCAGTAGAAGTAAATATAAATTGTTACCCTTAGTTAATGGAGAACTTAGGGTGATGGTTAAGGTATTTCCTTACAGTTTTTTTTTAATTCTTGAACAATTTTTTTATTTAATTCAGGGCATTTCAATGTGAGATTCAAACAAAAATATAACTTAAAATCGTCAAATAAATTATGTACTGTACAATGGACTTCATCAGAGCGGTCATCACCATTTCCAAGAAAAGTTTGAGGTCACATAATATTATTAACTAGTCCCTTTCGAGAGATCTAAATCAGGAAGGTCGGTAAGGGGCGGGGGCAGTTGCACCACCTGTTGAAATCTCTGCCTCGCCTCTATAAGTGTAAATAAATAAAATTAAAAAATAGAGAATAATAATAATAATAATTATTATAACATCATTTTTCAACGTCAGCATCATGGAGTACCTTACTTGTTCTAATTAATCTTTATAACAAGTAAGTAAATCATTTCACAAGTTTTGCCTGCTGAACGAAATATTGTAACTTAATAAATATCACAATTTGTTAAAAGTGAGTCGTGATTCGCATTGAATGATGATATTTGAAATTTTTATTACTTCCATGTACTAACATTGGGTATTTTAACCAGGGAATTCGTAATCGCAATTGGAATTAGAATCGATATTTAATCCGTATTTTTATGGTATCCAAATCGGAATTAGAATTCATATTTTTTCAAGCTAAGTATTTTAATCGGAATTAGAATTTTTATTGGTGAAGTATTTTAATCCAAAATCCATATTTTTCTAATTCCAATTAATTTATATTTTTCTGTCGCATGTCTTCCCCAATATTTTAAAAAATGACCGCAAATTGAATAGTTTTCACTTCAAATTTTCAAAAAATTTGTTTGCTCGCACCAACCATGGTGACGGTTCACTAACTGTCTTCGACATAAACATTTGTCACATATTTTCCCTCCTTCCCAATACAAAACATGGATTAATAGCACAATATAAGATTTAAAAAATATTAAGGTATTGGAATCGGAATTCGAAAATAGAAATACCTGGTATTAGAATTCGATCAAAATTTGAATATATTGGAATTGGAATCGGAATTCATATAGTTTAAGTATTGGAATCAAGATTGAAATAGAATACCCACTCGTGATTTTAACTAGTTGTGTTAGTTAAAATCACAGGGATATTGTAACTATATATAGACCTAATGTGCAACATAATTATAGTAAATCATTGTAAATGAAATACTTTATTATTAAACTGACAATTCCCGTAGTTTCACTAACATCTATCGTTATTTATCTTCATTGAACAAACATTTCCAAAAAGGTTTTTTGAACATGTTTGTATGATAATATAGCAAACGAAACGTCAATCCAGTATTTGTGTTTTGAAGTGGTCTAATCCTTAATTTTGAAATTGAATTATTATCAAGAAAAGCCACTGAATCTCCGAAAATCTATCATTTTCAGTAGTATCATTTAATTAAACAGTAATTGACATAAGTATATGACTATACTTCTTTGTTGTATTTGACTGTTTCAAAAAACTGCAAAAATAATAGACGTAAAATACAGAAACATTTAAGTGCAATTATTCCCACTTAAAAAAAATTGTTGAAACAAATGACCTGAATACTTCCAAATATTCCAAATTTAAGACTCTAAATTCACACTTTCATACCACTCCATACAAAACACACTCTAATGTTACATTTATATATTTCCATACCTCATCCACGTTCTTATTTTACTATTCTTCCCGCCCTTTCTTTTTTCTATTAGAATAAAAAATTGTATTCCCAGAGCATTGCGAAAATGAATATTTTCTTGAAAGGAAAGATACTCGAATGCTGATAAATTATTAAGGGGTAAAATGAAAGTGCAAAAGGTCGATTGAGTCGAAAACGAAAGTGAGATAAATATTTAAGTTTTCTTCGAAAGTGTGGAAAACTCTAGAGAAATTGATAAAAGCACAGACACTAAAGAGTTGCATTATGTCAAGTTACTTTTCAGACTATGACAAAGTTCAAGGGCTTTTAACTTGCGAAATCTTGTTGGAAGAGGAGGAACTAATGTATTTTCAACCAAAAATGTCTGATTAAATCGATATAATATTTTTTTTGAGTAATTGATAAACATAAATAAGGACGATTTCGGCAGTTATAATGAAATATTCAATATTCATTTGGTATTCAAGTCTTAAAAGTTCAGGTTAGGTATTGGAAGGTAAGAAATCGTCTGAGTAGTAAATTTGTAGTAAATAATACATAATAAGAAAATTATGTTGTGTGACGTCAAGCTATTAAAATCATTATAAGAGTTTCATAAAAAAGTATTAACCGTTAAAGAAAGAAACGCGTTTATATGCTGAGGTAACGAGAAGCTGTTATAATAAATTTAAAACTATACAAAAATTTAGTAACGCAGTTGATTAAAGCACTGTATTGGCATCAGTTCTTGCTACTGGAAGATATTTATGAAGAAAACATGGAAAATAAATGGTTGAAAACTGAGATTAATCCTAATTATGGAAATCCCATATTCACATTTAGCAGCTAAGTTTAGTTTGCACAACGTATCCGTGTACACCTTTAATCAAATAAAACGTTGAAATAATTTTACAATATTACAAATCCCATGGAACAAAACAAACCTCGTATTCAATTGTTCTATAATACCCTCCAAACGGATAAACCTGTTCATTCCGTTCTAATCGTTTTCCGCTCTTCTGCACTTTAGTTCGACCCACACTATCAAAGTAGACGACGCGTTCTATATATCCGTCAATTTGTAATCAAAATGATAAAGCCCATTGAATCATTATTATAAAACGTAAACCATGTTATTCGGAAACAGCCTTTCTTGCAGTAACGACTTTTTTTCGGCGATAAAATGCCTCTACCCGCTCGGATAACACAGTTTTGTTTTACTACACTCGTTGTCTTAAGCCAATTAGTTCCAAGCTTGACTTTTGGAGAGTAATCCTAGCTATAACACTGCTAAGTGCCAAGTGCGCCAAAATGTACCTAAATACACAGCACAAGTAATTACTGCCGTGTATCGTAGTAGGTGCGGTTTCTTTCCGGGTTCTGAGTTTAATGTCGGTATTTTTTGGCACCTTTTATATGGTATAAAGTTTCTTTCGTTTTAGCCTTTTTTCCTCGCTTCGTTGTTTTACAGCGTTCTATTCGATAAAAAGTACACAAGCAAAAATTAGCTGAAGGGATTTGGTGATGCGGTAAAAATGTGTCACATTTTATGTTTTTGAAAGGTTTTATATGTAGGGTAGACTAAAAGGAAGAACGGCGGAAGGTAATTGGATGGACTAGGAAGTCGAAGTTTATAGAGTTGCATTTCATTACACGAAGAAGTAGGTGTATATTCATGCATAAAAAGGTGTACGTCTTTCGGGTGTAATGGATTTTTCTACATTTTCACTTTATATCGGAATTTTTAATTAAAGTTATCTGTATATTTTGCAGTGTGGAATTCAAGCATATTTAGTGTAATATTACAATTAACAAATTTGTTTCAAAAACAGTTTACAAAGGAACAATAAGTATTCATTATCAGAATCATGGTATTTTGTCTCTTACAAGACCAAGCCCTTCGGCTTTGTTAGAGTTATTGTTGGCAGAAAATTCCAAAACAAACCATAAAAACTCTATATACAATAATAATACTGATGGCACGTTAATGGATTCACAGAATATTCATCAATCTTCATATTTCATTTATCAATATAGCTTTAATCGAAAGTTGCTTGTTAATTACTGTATTTATGAAAAATTTCACCTAATCGTAAAATGATGAACGTAACAATTATAACATGAAATTATATGATGAAATTTTGGTCTGTTGCGCTGCATTAGAGAATGGTATCACTCCTTTAAAAGAACGGACTTTCTGAGACTGACGCCGTAGCAGCTTGAGCATTATCGATTTTGCAATAAAGACCTGACTTAAACAAAAGAGCGTTAAATCGACAGAACTAGAAAACGGTATCGATTACAGAAATTAAGAAAGTTTTAATTTCTAAATGGAAATTCAATAATTACGTTTGTCTCTTTCTCCTATGAAATAATATTTAATTCAAATTTGATGCATGTTCGAAACACATGTTTGATTTTTAACATGTTTGATGCATGTCAAAAGTATATTGAACATTCTGTTTGAATGCTGGTGGGTTCGAGTAACTAAAATCGGTCGAGATGAAATCAAGCAAGTACATTAACTAGAGAGATTTTATGAGAAAACCTATATTACTTTCCAAACCAGCACCTTCATACATTATAAAACATAATACTCTTAACGGAAATATCATAATTATATTCTTTCATATAGCGAAGAAAGGGGTTAATCATCCTGATAACAAATCAAATCTCAGACATAACTTTCTTCGAAATATTATACATCTTTGAACCCAACTTTAAAAATTCAACATTTACATTATAAAACACAATAATAATAACGCAAATATGATCATTACGTCCTTTCATTTAGCGAATAAAGGAGATAAAATTAAAAACTTCCCATTAGTCATATTTCAGACATAATTTTCTGCAAAATATTATACATCTTTGAACTGAACTCTAAAAATTCTACTCAACACAGCTATACTCCACACGACATCTAATTCTTTAATTTAAATCCACAACACAAATAACTTTTTCAAGCAGAAACAAAAAGAAAAACCCTTGTTGACGCGTAGAGCCTCATCATGCTGCACCAAGCTGCGAGAGGGACTTTTTCTTTTGTTCTCGATTTTGAGCAAATTATGAATTCAAAGCACGACCCACAGCGGTAGGAAAGTTTATTAAGTTTGTGCTCTCAATTCTTGATAATTAAATTTCTTTTGCGTCCTTTTTCGCAAAGGCACATCAATGTCCATTACCCTGGGTGGTACAAGGGATTATTCGGGTTAATTTCATTCATCAACGCACATCTCGTATTTCGTTAACTCGTTATTATTAACAGGGGGATATAGTATGTTTAGGGTTAGTTTAGGTTGGATATATTAAAACTGATGTTTAACATGTGAGGAAATTATTGTTTGCAGCAAGACATTGTGTAAAGTAAAACTGTAGCGATACTGTCATTCAGTAAGCGAAGTATGATTAAATGTCTGTTCCAATATTTGGAAATTTGTTTGTCGTAAAACACTCACCAAATACATTTAACATTGTAAAATGTTTGGCTCACTGAATATTATGGATGATTTGTACTGTAGTATAGTTCACAGTCACATCTGAGCTCAGAGCGTTTACACAGAGAAGTGCAATATACGCAATGTTGAAAGATTCTGGTGGTGGAATTTCGTCGTCGAATTTGTTGATAGCAATATGAACATTTCAGTTATGATAATATTATAGTCCAACACATCCTGTAATAATATCATTTTCAAAATGTGTCTTTCAGTTTATAAGTTTTTCACTTTTGAATTTTGAATTTTCTCTTATACTGCAGATAGACTACAATCATAAAACTATATTTTCGAGAAAAAAATTTTAACCCTTCCTTTTACCAAAAATCCTTTAATAACATTTTCACTTTGCTAAATCTCCATTTTTTCTAACACCTCATTCCTGATCCTGAAAAAAATCAATGTTTTCTTGCTGTCTAATATTATTTTCTGAAGAATCTCTCAGCTAAGAGAATGGAGGCAATCTTACTTGAACGCTCTGAAGATATATCAACAAGTGCACTTACAGAAATACTCCATTCAAAATGAATTTTAGAAGAGTTTTATTCAAAAGAATTTTACGTAACAAAGATATTTTAATGAGATGTAGAGCTACTTATTTCTCAATAAGAGATTATTATTACTTTTTTTTATTTTTTTTTCTGCCATTCAGAATACTTAATCAAATTCTTTGCAATATTTATAAAGTTACTTATTTGTTTTTTTAACAAAACTCTTTGATATATATTTCTTTGTTTTAGGATTTGTGCAATATTATTATAAAGTTTATTCAAATTAAATGTGCCTTTATTATACTAAAGAATAAGACCTTTGACAGCATTATTTAAAAAAATTTAAATGAAATGAAATATTTCATTATTTAATTTGTTTCCTTCTGAGTTTTATGTGCAATTTAAAACTTAAAAAGGCATATCAGATATATTAAAATAGCTCTATAGAAGCTATTATTATTATTAACATACATAAGCTCACTTACAACTAGGATCTACAATGTTAAAATTGAGCATTTCACTTCGAAAATGACTAAATGAGTGTGCAATATTTTCTAATGGTTAATTTTAGAGTATATGAAACTATATTAAAAATATATAATATTCTTCTTGTTTATATACAGTATTTATTTCTGTATTGTAACCACAGTTTCCATGTAAATGTTTTATACTCTGGATATTAGCTACATCTGTGCAAAAATATATGACCAGGTGGAATTTTGCATTTGAACAAAGTACAGTATAGTAATTACTACTGTTCATATTCGGTATAGATATAACAAAAGCATTCTCACAATACATCTCATAATTAAAACGACATATCTATTTTTACGGAGGGGAAGTATTGCATCTTAATACACATAACGTGAAGACTGTGAAAGGGGAGTATAAACACATTTCTTTTGGTGCGAATGTAAATAACGAAATATTTCTCCTTATTCATTATAAAGATCCAATAGCCGTAATATACCTTCAATACCCATTTGTTACTAATCTCAAAAACATATCCCAATCCAATCGTCAAATGCCACCGTCCCTCCCACCCGTTCATTATCCAATTTTACAGCCACCATCGAACCGTCATACAGCTGTAGCCAATAACACGATGACGACGTCCACAGATTCAAATCCATTTGACTGTACTATGAGCTCTGTCAAGTATAGGAACATATACACATAATACGATGCATGGCTGGTCGAATGGCGTTAAAAGCCCCAAGTGCAAGGGTATTCCATTACTGCGAGCTACTTCTACGACACGGTCATGTCGCAAAGCCAATAGTAGGCCGTTGGGTTAAGTGGGAGCTCAGTTCCCATGGGAAGGGGAGAGGAAAGGGTCTTGGAGGAAGAAATGGATTTTATTTCGTTATTTATGGTGCTTCATCAAATTTTGTGTCCATCCTTTATTTCTGATGGGGTGTTAGAAGGTATATGACGTTGGGTGTATAGTAGAGGTTTCATCTTGGGGCATATTTTGCATGTTGGAATAACATAAAATATTCCTAAAAAAGCATATTAAAAAAAGTGATTTTTTTATAATATTGATTATCTCTACATATAACATCATAATACAAAGTAGGCTGATGGTACTATAATAATTAAATCTAACTACTTCCACTTATTTCTTGATCACAGCAAAATAATACTATATCAAAATTTTGAATTTTCATTTGATCAATAAATAAGTTTGGCACATTAAATCATCCATCATTACCGTAGGTCCAATATATTTAAAATTGACATTAAAGTATGTTTATAATTGACATTAAAATTGACAAAAACGTATTGAAAAACTAATAATAATCCACTCATCATTTTATTCCGCTCTCAGTATAATATATGATTCATAAGAATCAACAAAAAAGAAATAGCCTTTTACTTTCTTTTATATACCTACGAAAAAAAAACAAGTTGCCCTTGTTCTACCCAAGTCAAATTCTCCTGTAGCTATTTCTTGACCGAGTACCGTAAAGCTATACATAGAAGTCATGTTATCAGAACAGTGGAGCACTCTAGGGAGCGTTCGAGTCAACAGAAACAGTTCTTGACGAAATTTCAGCAACTTCAATGCGTCCAGAAGGGAAAATAGAGTACAAAGAAACAACCTTCGATTTTCTCAACTATATATATGGTATAGAATAAGTGTATTATTTTGTAGACACTTTTTTTTTACTTTTTTCTTATCTTAGAGACTTTAGGAAGAAATTTTCAATTAAATTAAAAGAAAACTGCCCTGAAGGATGGTTTAATATTTCTTTTTCTGCAGAATTAAAAAAATATTTTCTGTGACAATAAGAATATAATATTTAAACGTAAGCGGAAATTGAGAAATATACTACAATCTGGATCATACAGTGTTTTTTATTAGTGCATTGTTAGAAAAATTAGAGTAACCCAATAAAATACATATAGTTACGCTAATACTATGAAAATACCTTATTAAATAGTTCGTTTTTGAAGTAACAAACTATTATGCTGAATGATTCGCATAAGTCATGTGGAATTTCATTTTTAAACAATGGAGAATAACGATAATTTCGAGAGTACAGAGTGTAGTAGATGAAAACACGAAATTTGCAGCCTTCTCTACAAATTTCGTGCTATAAATTCTGATACAATTCAAAAGAAGGCTACAAATTTCGTGTTTTCAATGACGAATTTATTATACATAGTATAATATCGTATATCGTAAGTTGTTCAGTTTAGTAATAACGAAGAAATAAATTTGTGAGTGCTCTACTTTATTATTTTAACAACATCAACTTTAAAATTACAGAGTGAATGAGAGCATCCTCTCTTCAGTTAATTTACTAACAATACTTAAAATTGCCATAGCCTTCCTACATTAAATCGTTTTATGCTGTATTTCCAAATATTCCTTGCTATTTCACGCGGAATATTAAGATCACAAAGAAGAATTCAATTTTGAATTGTACAAATTCTCGAGAATAGCTTTCAATACTCTGCTGCAGTTAACTTTACCCAAAGCTAATATTAAAATATGATACATTGGAAAAAAGAAAAGAAACATATTTCACATTTACAGTAGTGATTTATTTTATTTCTGTTTCAAAACACGCAATTTATTTTCTTTTATGTGCACTAAAAATGAAATGTTCCCATCACTGGGTCTGGTAATAAAAGCAGCTCTGGAAGAACGCATGGTACCCATAAAAGACATTTGATCTTTTTTGTGTGTGCTTTGGAAACGGCAAATGCTAACTACGACACACTTTGATTACTTCAAAGCAAAGCCACTTTACAAATTAAATTTCAGATACTTAAGTTCAGGAATGGTAGAAATAAGTTTCAACATTGTGATTGCTAAATCCGACAAAAGAAGAAATAATAGTTACGTTACTGAATAATTCAGATATAGTGTTTCTGATCATATGCATTTACTTGATTTGGTTTATTTCCCACAAACCACAGTCATTTTGATTTTCAAAGCTACAGGGTTACTTGCAACTAAATTGACTTTTCTGATATTATAACATAATATTAGTCTTCTTGATATAAATAACTCATATTATTTTTCTTACCTCACAAAAATCACCGGTTGTGAAGATATTCACCTTAGAAAATGCGGTAAAATAAGCTGTAAGGTAGCGGAGCAAGAGTGATCGAAAACGAGACGACTACTGTTATGTGAATAAAATGATTAATTTGCATTATTTTTAAGTCCGTTTTGCTACGACTTAATAGATATGTGTTTTTCAGCGAAAAATTTGCATATTTTCGCAAGACAGTGAAATTAAGCAGCTCGATTTGTGCTACCTTGTGGAAAATCTATCGACTATATAAACATAAGTATCTCTTGATCCGTTGTGGCAAAAATGTCAAACTTTTTGTAAAAATTCTTTAATAATATAAGGTGCTAGAAAATCACAAAAAAACGGAAATTTATTATCTGCAGGTAACCCTCTAAGTATTTTATAACACAGTATGACAGTACTAATGTTTGAACACTCGTGAAACATGTAAATCATCGTATTCACTTGCGTCGTTAGTTTTTTTTATTTACTTACATTAATTTTTCTATATACTTAAATGAACATATACAACAATAAGAAATATCTATAAAGTTAAATAATTATTTCTTAATTTGTATAGAATCCACTTAATCAGAAACAGACAAAATGTAATAACAAAAATCTTAAACAGATATTATGCTTCGAAAACATGAAGAATGAAATGTGCACTTCGAAATTTATTAGATGGAAACCCCGGAACACTTACATCAAAAATACAATCGCAAACGGATTAGTGAACCCGTTTAATGAACTTATGGTCATTTTGGTGTATACGATGCATCTTCAATAGCAAATTGAGTGAGAATTCTGTTTTAACCAAGTCATAGAGGAGAAAAGAACAAGTTTAGATGTTATCTCATCTTTCAAAATTACAATCTTTCTTAAAAAAAAAAGTAGCTGTTCGGTCAAATAACCTAAATAATTGTCACCATATGAGAGAGTATAAAAACATTCCCATCATTAGTTACAAAGAAAATGTATAGCTTTGATTCTATAATACCGTTTAATTCATTATACAATAGTTTGTGTCTGTGTTTGATATATACTTTGACAGTGCTCGTGTATGAAACTAGAATAAAGGTTCTGTACATTTTATATTTGTAATGTGTATACTGTGACTACTGTGATTGATGTTACTTTTACGTAGAATAGTCAGAAATGATAGTATTTTGTTGCAAGTAGTGTTTTTTTTTATTTGTTCACTGCTGCACAGTTGCGTTTCATAATTGGAGCTTGAAGTACATGTACTAGATTCTAATAGCAAGATATTCGTAACTGCAAAATTGGTTCTATCTCATCATACGAGTGTATTTTTAATCTGGAATGCAATTTTACGTTACTCAGATTAAGGTTCAGTTTTTTCAATCAGTTTTACAAAATATATTAACGTAATATTATCCCACTTAATATACTACTATAATGCCATTTAATCCTCACAAGAACACATTTATCACAGTAATGTTGTTAAATGCATAGTTTCTCAATCACGTTTGTCACAGAAACATACTTGGAACACGCACTGCTGACTAAAACATACTGGGTCATATGCGAAAAAATAATCCTTTTTGAAAAATTTTAAGCAATTTTTATTTTATCATAAGAATTATAATTATTTTGCATCAAAATTGGAAAATATATTTTGATTCATGATGAAGTTGATCGCCCAAGATGACCTCATCACTAACACTAATTAATTCAAATGACCCAAGCTGTCAGCATGTACTGTAATAATCACCAACTGAAACCGACAGTGCTAAGACGTTCAATCTATATTATAATAAGCAGTGTCTATATATAGTACGGCAAGCAGTATGATAAGCGACATAAAATAGAAGTAACCTAAATGCTCCTCAAATTATAACTAAAACACCGCGTTAATAAATTCGCTACTTCTATCATCCTCATTATCTAAGCCGCATACATCAGTATAATGTACAATACTTTGAATCCCCTAATCGTGTGAATACTCAAATAATCACGTAGAGTGGTTGAAGCAGCATCTTCAATAATGACATTACGAGACCTTCTTTTAAATTCAAATGAGGATGCATCCTTCATCGTATCGCTTCGAAGAGAGTCAGGACAAAAATAGAATACTGTACTGTATATTTTACTATATAGGGGCAGGCGAAGAAAGAAGGAGTAGGAGAAGAAAATGAAGGAGGTGGAATTTGAGCTAGATCGACGTTTCAGTGTAAGAAACTGTACGAAGCTGATTGTAACTGGAAAGTGGATATTGGATGACGAGTCAATCAGAATAATATGGTGGATTGGTAATAAAATACGGTCTTAAACTTCCAAAAATAGGTGTAATTTCTCAAATTTTCAACTAACAAACTTTAGTCTT